>WWET01004337.1:5862-17885 GCA_011038615.1 Limnodynastes dumerilii | reverse complement strand
CACTGGGGTGCCTCGGAATATTTCCTATTGTATTCTATTGTATTTTTGTCTTAGGGGTGCCTTGAAAAAAATATGGAGACCCTAAGGGTGCCTCGAACTGAGAAAATTTGGGAACCACTGCTCTAGTGTATGGTGCAGATTTTTTTCTAAATAGCGATACAACGTTCCTAAAACGCTAGGGCCCAATTATCTCATCTTTTGGAATTCTTGAATGATTATCGTTTATCATTAGTAAAATAGTGCAGTGTGTGGCCATTTTAGATTATCATTCAAGATTGACAGGAGATACAGCCAATCAGAGAGAGACTGCAGCCAGCTAATATCGCCCCCATCCTCTGCCTAGTGTATGGTGCCGATATCAGGACCTTTCCCCAGAGGAAAATCGTCCCGTTTATCGGCAGCCACACGCTGGGAGCAATAATCGCTCTAGTGTGTGGCCAGCTTCACTTGTTAAACCTATATGTCTTTTCTCTCCCTATCACCCAGTCTGTGATTGTATATGATCGGGGATGTTTCCAAACATCGACCCTCAAGTCCCCTTAACAGTGTGGGGCTGATTCAGAGCTTCACCTTACACCTTTTTTAGGTGCAAGTGTAGACATGAGCAATACCATGTTGAATTGCAAGGGGGAGGCGGATTTACATTGTGGAAGCAGAATTAGAATTAAGAGGTGAAGTTTCTTAGCTCAACTGTATTTTATAGAATAAACATAAAACTATGCGGTATTTGAGTTGTATGTGTAAAAGTAAAGTATTTTCCTTGTATGAAAAACATTTTAACTTAATTAACACCCCTTACTTTGAAAAATGGTTTAGACAAGCTGTACTTTTGCACTTTTTTTTTTTTTTTTTTTTTTACCCTTACCCCCAAACTCTGAATCAGCCCCTATATGATTTCCAGGTCTCCTTGCTTTGCTCATTACTGACTGACACATTTTAAAAGCTCCCCAGGTGGTAGTCATTATATCACTCATTCTGTAGGGAGATCTGCAAAACATGGACCCTTGAGGGTTACCCGAAGACCGAATGTGGAAAACAATGGGCCTGATCCAGAACTACGCTTCCCCGCGATTTTACGCGTGGCGGAGACGTAAAATCGCAGTTTCGAACGCACTGCGCATGCGCACCATAGAAAATACGCACATTCACGTAGCGTAATTGTGAACGTATGGGAGATTCACGTATGTGTCACGTATATACTTACGTGTGGGCATGCCAATTTTACGTGAGACATCAATACGTGCGATTTACGTGAAGTAGGTGGAGGTTTGTATGTAAAGTGTACAGTATGGGCGTGCTAAGCAGCGTACGTTCACGTAGTCTATACGTCCGTTAGCGGACGTACGCGGTTACGTGAGAAAAAGTTAAGGTAGGGTTTGGAAAGCGTATCTTGACAAAATACGTACGTGCAAGGGGTGTGCCGAGGGGAGTGTAGCGAACTTACGTGCACGAAAATACGCTCCGCGAATAAACGTACGGCACACGTAGTTCTGGATCTACCCCAATGTTCTTATCCCTACCGGACTGTACATTTTAGCCCTGATGTTCTCTACATCAGTTATGTTATATTTACGGTTAGCGAAAGCGCAGTGCGCTAGAGGATGTGGTGCAGGGCGGCGCCAGGCTGGAGAGGCAGCGCAACAATAGGGGTGAATAGATGACAAGAGGAGCTTTTCCCTCTCTCACACATGTGAAAATGACAAACACCGTAGCAGCCATTTTCTCCAATGAGAAGGGGCGGCCCTTCCTCTCTGTAAATATCAGTCACTAGAGTTGCTGTAGTGACTGTTATGGACATAGATGTAGCTATGGTGACGGGCTGCGATGTCTGGCTATGCTACAGTGAGGGCGCAAATTTATCATTAACAGGCCCTGTTTACGGTTGTGTTGCATTGTGACCTTGTGTTAGAGGTGGCCACTATAACACACACAATACATTTCCAGAAGTCATATTGAAGTTTATGTTGGGGATCAGGGATATAAAGTATTCTATCCCTGTGGGAATCGAGGTGCAACGTGACGGTTGCTATATGGGATTCCTTGTTTAGTCACATTGATCTTCTACTACTCTCTAATTGTGCTCGAAGCAAATTTAATTTTAACCATAAATCTTCTCTCTACAGTCTCTGCCCACCCACATGCTCTGAATCATCACCCGTTTATTCATCTAAAAGCTGCTCTCTACCAATATTGCCCGTTGCAACTTTCCTGACTCTAAGGGCCAGATTTACTAAGCTGTGGGTTTGGAAAAGTGGATTCGTTGCCCATAGCAACCAATCAGATTCTAGCTCTCACTTTCCGATCACATATTAGCGAATGTCAGCTAAAATCTGATCGGTTGCCATGGGCAACATCTCCATTTTTCAAAAACCCGCAGCTTAGTAAAGTTGGCCAGACACTATGCAATCTCCCAGGCCACAGACATAACGCTGCGTAGAACACAGTGGCCATGCACTACCCGAAAACGGGTTCCCTGTCCCCGCTGCCCTGTTCCGATCATGATAAGATGGGCCCTGCAGCGGTCAGTTGTTTCAGTAGACAGAACCATCCGATTATCGGTCAGGAGCGCGTATGGACTGTCTTTACGGCGTGCCCGATTATCGCATAGTGTGTGGCCGGAGATTCTTTGCTGACTTTCTACTATAGACAGGGCGATCGCTAAGGAACAAATGAAAGCGTTACATTTAGAGTGTTGAATATAAATGAGCATTTCTGTATGTAATCTGCTAATAGGCAGCATATTGGGCCTGATCCAGATTTACTTTGTGCACTTAGTGCACCTACAGATACGCAGTTATGTCCCCAGGATGTCACTCACCTGTGCTCAGCTCAAAGGCTTTCTTCCTGCTCTCCTCCAGCTCCTCCCGCAGCCGTGTACAGTCTGATGTCCCCCCAACACACATGACCAGCTGCCGGTAACAGGCCGTCACCTTATTCAGGGAGTTATGAGCCTTCTTGCAATCTGCCACCGTCCCCTGATTGTCTGCAGCATGCCCACGGATTCCCCGCAGTGTCAGCGTTCTACTGATGGGGTGCATGTGAGGTGGTGCAGGACCGGCACCTTCAGGGACAGACATGTTCTTTACACTGAAATAGGGGGGGCACCTAGACAAGGAAGCAGATAAAACCGTCACCAGCCATAACTCTTTCAGATGCATTCAGGAGAATATGTATTTTTTTATTTTATTTAGCAAAAGCCACCTCCACCCCTGGTGCTACCATCAGCCCCATTTACCAGCACTGTGCTGTTTGTAAGCAATTTGGACATTGGAAATCACACAGAGACAGGAGCTGCTTTCTATAAGCCATTAGTCTACAGTGTAGAAATCAATACCCATTGCCTGCAACAATGTGAGGACACGTAATGACGATGAGCATAGGCTGTGACTTGCAGCTAGCCTGTTGATATCTCCCAATGATGGGTTTACTATATTTACAAGCCACTGACATGCACACTGCTAATCTGAGAGCTGGCCTTAACCCTTACTGCCTCCTATGCACTCAGCTGTCTGTAGTTCATGCAACATCCAAATAAAATAGAATCTTACACTACTTAATCATTTGCTTTGATCTCCTGTGTCACATTGATATGCCCCAATATCACGTCCACATCTCTCTGTATTGGGAGGGTCCAGATGTCTCTTAGTGGACGGACTTGGTTTTGTTTACCTTTCCAGAACCCAGGATCCCCCCAATCACCCATCTCTGCGGCATGTCACCCAGGATCCCTGCGTCTCTCTCTCTCGTCTGCAAGTCTGGGGACAGTTTCAAGCAGCCTGATTCTCACTCCTGGTGACCATTAACCATGTGCTGACCGATCTACACAGGCTGAATGGCCACAAGGAGCCTATTGCTGGCTACTCCTAGTCTGGGTCTACGTTACACGTCCATACAGTCAGATGTGGCCCTTCCTGGCCCCCCCACAAGCCACGTGAACTTACCTGCCCCCTTCTGAGTTCTTCAGATGGCAGCACTGCTCGTAGTCACATCCCTTCCTGGGCCACAGCTTAGTTAGAGAGGTGAGGAGCAGAATCCTATTGTGTGAAGCTCAACCTGCGTGTTTAATAGGATAATGGCAGGAAGCAGCTGCTCTGCTGATTAAAGTCTCATGGAGCCAGATTCCCAGAGGGAGCGAGTCCATTTCCCACTGTGGGAAAATATACAGCTCCTGGCAGAGGATCCCGCCTCTAGCTGCAGCTCCCTCTTCCCTGCTACTCCATTCACATCTTATGGGAAGGGAGGGGAGAGTGTGCACTATCACTTCTACACAGAGCTCTGTGCACACATTGCAAGGCGATGCAACATCATGACAGAGGTCTCCTGTGATTAGCAAGACCCGTATAGCGTCTGCGCGCACACAACAAACGCACTGGAGGCTGATCCAGAGTTGCACGCGAATCGTAGATGCGTTTGAAAAAAAAAAAAGCGGGGCGGGCGTTCTAAAATGCGTCCTTTGGATTGCGTCACGTAGAGTCCGGGCGCACAGCAGCGGAACGCAATGCAGCTTCGTGTCCAGATACGTTGCACGTGAGTAGGGCAGTAGACTGGAGGTAAATGGATGATTAATGTGAGTTGGAATGCAAACGTCAGAAAATAATAGCAAACAATATCTATTATTAATAAAAACATGAAAAAATCATACATTTTATTACTGTATGTAGGCAGCAATTTCTAGCACTTTGTAATCCGTTCAAGGCGTAACATCCTAACGCATGCCCTCCCACATGACCCATTCCATTAGGTACAAAATACTCTGCTCCTCAGTTTTCAACTATCAGTTACTATGGTAACCTTGTTTGTTGAAGGGGCAAATAGTTTTGTAAATATCAGTTAATTAGTTTAACCAGGTGGGTGACAGTTGGAAGCACAGAAGCGGAGTATGTTGCACGTTGCACCTAATGGAATGGGTCATGTTGGAGGGTCTGCTAACGCAAGGACAAGTTGGTCGCTGAATTGGCCATGCAAAAGCAAAGTCTCCCTGGACTTAGACATGACCTGTGGCTGGTGTAAACAGTCTTTTCTTTTTATGCTTGTGTTTGACTCTGGATCGAGTTCACTTGCTTGGGCATGACATTACTGTACATTGACTATGTCCCTCCACGTGTTTCCTCCCTCTACGTGCCCCTCACATGGCTCAAGTTGCTCCGAATCAGCTGTGACGGCGTGATCTTCGGTTCTGAGCGTGTGCAGTGGAAATATACTATAGAGGTAAACAGAGCCCTCTGAGGTGCATGGGCCGCAGTATCGTTCTCTGTTGTTTAAGTACATTCAGTGTTCACACAATTTACTTCTCTTGCTGAAGAGTCTAAATGTGGGTGTTCACTGGAATGTCGTTGATTATTATTAACACTCATTTATTTATACTAAGCGCTTTACAGATATCATTAGACGTTCTCATCAGTCCCTGTACCTATAGGAGCTACATACGAAGGTCCCTAACACACACACACACACACACACAGGTTTATTTAGTTAGCAGCCAATTAACCTTGCAGTATGTTTTTGGAGTGTGGGAGGAAACCCACACAGATATGGGGAGAACATGCAAACTCCACACTAAGGTCTGGTCTGGGAATTAAACTCATTACCTCAGCACAAGTGCTACTCACTGAGCCACTGTGGTGCCCATGCATTAGTTTGAGACCGTTGTCAATCCCCGCTAAGAAAATCTGTTTTCTGAAATTGAGACACCCAAAAGCTCCTTTTCGGATGTCCCTATTTCGAATAAAGCAGATTTTCTATTTTTTTTTTATGAATGGGTGAGTATAACGTTCAGCCTACTTTACACATTCACTTTCACACTTACCGATATCCCTCCACCGTCGGCGATATCTCTCTGCCGCTGCTATCACCGGACCAGGAACAGGTGAGTAAACTATCTGTGTGGGGTAGAGAAGGTTAGGGTTAGGCTGCCAGGAAAGGAGGGTTAGGGTAAGAAATAGGGAATGGAGTGGGGGACTATTTATTTATTTTTTTAGAACTTTTCGGACCACGGAGCTTTTGGTGTTCCGTGGATCGATTGCTTTGACTCATCGAGGCAGAGCAATCGAAATCCCAGCCAGTTCGCAACTGGCTGGGGAGAAAACGGGCGATTCGAAAATCGGCCATTCGTGCCGGAGCCCCACACCCGTTGGAGACACCTCTAACCACAGATACAAATATTCAGAGCATCCAACAAGAGTGTGTTTGGCAACCAGGGGCCAGATTTACTAAGCTGTGAGTTTTGAAAGAGTGGAGAGTTTTCCCATAGCAACCAATCAGATTCTAGCTGACATTCTCTAGAATGCAATAGTTAAATAAGATCTAGAATCTGATTGGTTGCTATGGGCAAACTCTCTACTGTTTCAAAACTTACAGCTTAGTAAATCTGGCCCCAGGACACTAATCTTTGCCACCAATGAAGTACATCTCCAGACTGACTCAGTGTTACGCCATGTAACAACTCCTCAATTTCATTTGTGCTCAACTAAACTACTAATAATGGTTGAACCACAAGCAGGGGTGGTATATAATGCCCTATCCTAGAACAGTGGAACAGCCTGGGTTCTCCAGTACAGACACTCTTCAACAGCCATGGGTAGTTACTGTTTGTATGTGAAGGACAGCAGCCATGGGAGGTTATTCTGTGCATGTGTAGAACAGCAGTCTGTCTGCTCATGTTGCTATGAGCAACATCTCCACTTTTTCTTTTGAGAAGTTTAGTAAATCTAGCCCCTGGTGTTGTAAAACTACAACTCCCAGAATGCTCCAACACCATAGGCATCGCCAAAACCTTACCACGCATGATATAGTTTCACAACACCTTGAAGTGCCATAGGTTGCCTATGTCTCAGTTATCCTATTATTTATAGGAAAAATGGAAGCGGGCCACTGGGAAAATACTGAGGTGAGGATCATAACTGAAGCAGAGCTTCTCCAGAGCCCACAAACATATGGTACTCCTAACCTTCTAGATATCCGTCTCTCCTGCACACCTGACAGCCAGTCATTCCATTAGGGAGTGCGGTGCATTATCCTGCAGGCATCGTTATTGTGTATGGTGTAAGCTTCCTAGAGCATACAGATAACAAGGCAGCCAGCCATGACTGTCGGAACCGCTTGCAAAATGCAACAACTGACATTGTCAGGGATAATAAATAAACCCGCAGTAAGTATGACTCGGTAATAAACTATATTAGAGGAAAAAATGAAATCTTTTAAAATAAATGAAGCATAAATCTTAATTCTTGTCTTGTTGACGTACTAATAAAAATCAAGATTATAATGTGTAATTAATACACGATTATGGGGCAGATTAACCACACTGTAGAGGACTGAACCATTATTCCATTTATTAAGTCACTGACGTCTAGTAAAATCCCTGATATGATGGCATTGTTTTATGTTACCAGTTTCTAGCAGAGATCAGCTACATCTCTATAATATGGGTTCAGGCTCCAGTCTATAAATGTAGACATTGGGAATATAATGTAATGTAATGAAGGGGCAGAACTGGGCACCAGCCCTGGAGGGGGCACTTCTCTACCATTGTATCTGGCTGACTTTCAGTCCATGGGCCAGATTTACTAAGCTGCGGGTTTGGAAAAGTGGAGATGTTGCCCATAGCAACCAATCAGATTTTTGAGGACATTCTCTGCTATGCAATAGAAAAGTGAGAGCTAGAATCTGATTGGTTGACATGGGCAACATCCACACTTTTCCAAACCTGCATCTAACTCTGGCCCCATGTCCCCAGTGGGACCCTGCTCTGGGGTAGCTTCAAAGCCCTGCGTGGTGCACATGAGCAGGAGCAGACAGCGAGGTACATACATCCTTTCTCTCTCCTATTTCCCTGCATCCCTATAGAGATGGCCATTTTCATGGCGGCTAATACATGACTTTAATAATGGAGACAGAAATGAAAAATACACTTTGGTCTCTTGTTAATCAGCTGCAGTGTCACTTTTATCTTAAAAGGATGAAGTCGTCACCGGATCTCCTATTCACTGTCTGGAACTATTCACAGGACACACCCCTTTGGTGGTACAGGACACACCCCTTTGGTGTTGCACCTTGATGGAGCTATCACAGTTTCACAGATCTTAATTAGCAAAAATTTGCAAGTATGGGCTTCCTGCATTGTTTCATGACTTCTGTCTACTACTGCTGCTGTTCAGCTGATGTCTCTGGATGATATCTTAATATATCTCCTCATGCATGACATGGCAGCTCCCAAGCCTACTCCTCTGTGTAGAAAAACAAATATTTCTTTTGTAACATCCTCTATTTCCATTTGCATCTCTGAATATTTCAAAGCTATTTCTGTCAATCCTTCTTTCAGCACCTCAGGACCTACACATAATAAACATTGTTTGCCTATAGGCCCATGAATGCAGCAACTGTACCTCCTTAGGGGCTTTCTCCCTTTCCATTAAAGCCCTGAGCCTCCCCCTCTTCTTATTTTTCCATTGAAGTGTTGCCTGCTTTGGAAAATTCAGCAGCGTGAGAGAGATGGAGGGTAGCTCTGCAACATGTGAGGTAGGGACCTGCTGTTTCACACACTAGAGTTACCTGGCAACAAGGCTGCCGTTAACCCTTTCTTCTAGGAACTGCGCCAAAGTAACTGGGGTATCGGGGAAAAGTGTGCATTCAGCTTGTAAGTCAGACAGCATTTATTTGTATGGTTTAAATAGGATGAATAAATAAGAATGTGGGAAAATATGCATTCTGTAATAATATGAAACCTAATATGCAAAATACTTTTTGCTATCTATTAATGCATTTTATAAATGTAATAATTTTAAATAAAAAAAAAAATTGCGCAGATCCAGATGTTTTCTCAACTTCCATGGACATACAACGTCACATGCACATACGCGGTGAGAAAAAAAAGTCTACAATTCAATTGAAACAACTGCACACACTGCATATGTGCAGCATCCGTGCTAACCAATCAGAATGCATACCGCCCTTCTGGACTTAAAAGTAATGACACATCTGAGCAAGCTCCGAATTTGCAAGTGAGCGTTCCCTCTTGGTCATTGTACAGTGTAGTTATTTCCTCTTAGTCATTCTATATTACAGGCGTTCCCTCTTAGTCATTGTACGTTACAGGTGTTCCCTCTTAGTCATTGTACAGTACAGGCATTTCCTTTTAGTCATTGTACGGTACAGGCATTTCCTCTTAGTCATTGTACGTTACAAGCGTTCCCTCTTAGTCAATTTATATTACAGGCGTTCCCTCATAGTCAATTTATATTACAGGCATTCCCTCTTAGTCAATTTATATTACAGGCGTTCCCTCTTAGTCATTGTACAGTACAGGCATTCCCTCTTAGTCATTTTACAGTACAGGCGTTTCCTTTTAGTCAGTGTACGGTACAGGCATTTCCTCTTAGTCATTGTACGTTACAAGCGTTCCCTCTTAGTCAATTTATATTACAGGCGTTCCCTCAAAGTCAATTTATATTACAGGCATTCCCTCTTAGTCAATTTATATTACAGGCGTTCCCTCTTAGTCATTGTACAGTACAGGCATTCCCTCTTAGTCATTTTACAGTACAGGCGTTTCCTTTTAGTCAGTGTACGGTACAGGCATTTCCTCTTAGTCATTGTACGTTACAAGCGTTCCCTCTTAGTCAATTTATATTACAGGCGTTCCCTCTTAGTCATTGTACAGTACAGGCATTCCCTCTTAGTCATTTTACAGTACAGGCGTTTCCTTTTAGTCAGTGTACGGTACAGGCATTTCCTCTTAGTCATTGTACGTTACAAGCGTTCCCTCTTAGTCAATTTATATTACAGGCGTTCCCTCTTAGTCATTGTACAGTACAGGCATTCCCTCTTAGTCATTTTACAGTACAGGCGTTTCCTTTTAGTCAGTGTACGGTACAGGCATTTCCTCTTAGTCATTGTACGTTACAAGCGTTCCCTCTTAGTCAATTTATATTACAGGCGTTCCCTCTTAGTCATTGTACAGTACAGGCATTCCCTCTTAGTCATTTTACAGTACAGGCGTTTCCTTTTAGTCAGTGTACGGTACAGGCATTTCCTCTTAGTCATTGTACGTTACAAGCGTTCCCTCTTAGTCAATTTATATTACAGGCGTTCCCTCTTAGTCATTGTACAGTACAGGCATTCCCTCTTAGTCATTTTACAGTACAGGCGTTTCCTTTTAGTCAGTGTACGGTACAGGCATTTCCTCTTAGTCATTGTACGTTACAAGCGTTCCCTCTTAGTCAATTTATATTACAGGCGTTCCCTCTTAGTCATTGTACAGTACAGGCATTCCCTCTTAGTCATTTTACAGTACAGGCGTTTCCTTTTAGTCAGTGTACGGTACAGGCATTTCCTCTTAGTCATTGTACGTTACAAGCGTTCCCTCTTAGTCAATTTATATTACAGGCGTTCCCTCTTAGTCATTGTACAGTACAGGCATTCCCTCTTAGTCATTTTACAGTACAGGCGTTTCCTTTTAGTCAGTGTACGGTACAGGCATTTCCTCTTAGTCATTGTACGTTACAAGCGTTCCCTCTTAGTCAATTTATATTACAGGCGTTCCCTCTTAGTCATTGTACAGTACAGGCATTCCCTCTTAGTCATTTTACAGTACAGGCGTTTCCTTTTAGTCAGTGTACGGTACAGGCATTTCCTCTTAGTCATTGTACGTTACAAGCGTTCCCTCTTAGTCAATTTATATTACAGGCGTTCCCTCTTAGTCATTGTACAGTACAGGCATTCCCTCTTAGTCATTTTACAGTACAGGCGTTTCCTTTTAGTCAGTGTACGGTACAGGCATTTCCTCTTAGTCATTGTACGTTACAAGCGTTCCCTCTTAGTCAATTTATATTACAGGCGTTCCCTCTTAGTCATTGTACAGTACAGGCATTCCCTCTTAGTCATTTTACAGTACAGGCGTTTCCTTTTAGTCAGTGTACGGTACAGGCATTTCCTCTTAGTCATTGTACGTTACAAGCGTTCCCTCTTAGTCAATTTATATTACAGGCGTTCCCTCTTAGTCATTGTACAGTACAGGCATTCCCTTTGCACGGACGTATTTTGTGAAGATACGCTGCCCAAACCCTACCTTAACTTTTTCAAACGTAACTGCGTACGTCCGCTAACGGACGTATAGACTACGTGAACGTACGCAGCTTAGCACGCCCATACTGTACACTTTAAATACCACCCCCCGCCTACTTCACGTAATTCAGACGTATTTTGGATGAACGTACATTAGGCACGCCCACACGTAAGTATTTACGTGACACATACGTGAATGGCCCATACTTTCACAATTACGCTACGTGAATGTGCGTATTTTCTCTGGTGCGCATGAGCAGTGCGTTCTAAACTACGAATTTACGTCTCCGCCATGCGTAAATTCACTCCGATGCGTAGTTCTGGATCAGGCCCCCTGTACTAAATAAAAAGAAAAGCAAAAAAAAATAAAACCACCTCACGGTGGCGCTTCACCCCCGAAGGGGCCGCTGCATATCCCTACCTGAGGCCAGCCAAATGAAGAAACAGGTAAGTTCACAAGCATGATAGCGAAATACAAGCAGCTGCAAAGTACTGGGAGTCACATTGAAGGAATCTGTAACAGTTTGTAACTAATAATATAAACTTGACTCCAATAGGACTTTGGTTACCTGAGCTCTATGTATCAACTCTTACTAAGTTGGTATCATATGTAATAGACTCTGCTCAGCTGGTAAATTGTGTTGATGTTTCTGGCAAAGATTTGTGCTTAATATGATGCTTTAAGATCATTGGGGTAGATCCAGAACTATGTGTGCCGTACGTTTATTCACGTAGCGTATTTTCGTGTGCGTATATTCTATACACTCCCCTTGTCACACCCCTTGAATGTACGTATTTTGTCAAGATACGCTTTCCAAACCCTACCTTAACTTTTCCAACGTAACCGCAGTCATACGCACACGTACGTATGGGCTGAACGAATTTACGCAGCTAAGCACGCCCATACTGTACCCTTTCAAACCCCCGCCCCGCCTACTTAACTTATTTCAGACGTATTTTGG
>WWET01004336.1:75983-107088 GCA_011038615.1 Limnodynastes dumerilii | reverse complement strand
ACTATTTTACTGCATCGTCGGCGCTTCACATACGAGTGAAGCACCGGTGATGCAGGGGAAACACTCACCGGACATCGTGAGTCTTCACGATGAAGGTAAGTTTTTATAAATCTGGGGAGTGAAGTGTCCAGGCTCGCTGCGATGATAAGCGAGCCTGGATCACTATCACTCCCCAGATTTATGCGCTGTCCGTAAATAGAGCCCATTGTTCCATTGTTGATCTGCAAAATGAGGCAGTTTCAAAGATTAATACAAACCTTGCAATGAACTTTGCAATGATATACCTGTTACATGATTGTGGGAGTGTGCACACTAACACAATATTGTTTGTCTTGTATTGTTTAACTGTCAGGATAATCACATGTAGCATGTACCCAGTTTTACATTTGAACTTAAGCGATTTTTTTAAATTACAATTAATTAGCTAAAATTGATTGCTCTCTCTATAGTCTAGCAAAATTTACAGTGCTGCATTAACTGTCATCAATTGCTAAAGCAATTAATCCAGGGCAATGAACAATAATAATGCAGTGATTTCTTGCCCCAACTTAAATACGTTTGGCTTATATCTAATAAGGAGCCTGCATAGGTGTAGATCTTATTGAAACTGAATGGGACTGTAACCCTGAATAGTGCCATTTCATTTCACTTAACAATCGTTCTACCTTTCACAATCTATGGGGAACATTTTGACATGTCTATCTACTCACAGATAACTTTTACTGCAGAGAGAGCAATCAGTCACTAACAAGATGGATGGTGTCAGTGGTGTTTTAACAACACAGTTTCTCAGTCAGTAGATTATGCTGAAGAGGGGAAAATGGTGGCAATCATGTTAACTTATCAAGTGTTCAACTCTGACCCTCAAACCCTCAAAATACTGACAAGGGAAAAGAAATCACACATTTTTGTACTATAATCCTGAAAACTCACACCTATAAATGTTTAAAAATATCTAAAGGTCAATATGCACATTAACAGCAAATTATCATAGGGAAGCCTCTTTGCTGTTGCTTATGACTTTTGGCAAAATTTTTATTTATTAGATTAAAAAATTTATGCCGATTGTTTTTGAAAATTATGGGCCAGATCCTAAACTACGTATGCGAGTGATTTTACGCTAACCACTGACGTAAAATGGCCCATTAGTATTTACTGCACATGTGCGCAGAAGATGTTACATCACGTCACTCTAAACAAACGTACCAGCCACGTATCAACAGTGTAACTACAAATAAAGGGGAGTGACAGCCATACGACACCCGTAATTATACATCAGAGGTGGGGTGAGGCATTTAAATCATACAGTATGGGCACTTATGTACGTGAAGGCTATACGTACGCCAGTAGTTACGCTTTAAATAGTTAAGGTAGGGCTTAGCAAGCATAAAATGACCAAATTACGTACGAGCGAGGGGAGTGTCTAGGGGAGTGCATAGAAAATACGTTAGCATAAATACACTACGCAATGAAACGTAATAAGCACTTAGGTCTGGATCTACCCCAATATCACCAACAGTTAGGAAGTGACATAAAAAGAATATATTTTGTGCAAATCGGGTCTTGATGCATTAATGTTTACAATTTAAAAACCTTATTTCTCACACCCATCCACCCATATTGATCCATATTTTAGTGAATAGCCAATTAACCCATTAGCAAGTTTATACAAACTCCACATGAACAGGATCTTGGTTGGGAATCAATCTTTTGACTCCTATGATACAGTATTGCTGACCTGTGCCATTGTACACTCTCAACTGAAGAGAGCTTACAATACAGCATCAGCGGTAGCAATGGTGTTGGAGGGAAATTCCTAGATACTCACACATGCTATAAAATATAGTATTATTCAAGAGTGGCTCCATTAAAAGTGGGCAGGGAGTGGAAGGTCAAGGAAAGGTTTGTGTGGGGTAACAGTTGAGGTTTCTAACAGACGTCGTAGGTACATTTTGAATCATGTTGACTTAAGCTGGCCACACACTGTACAATAAATGCCCAAACGTATTTTTGGTTGATTTACCCAGTTGTGTGGCATGGAACATTTTTTAGAAGCCTGTAAATAGCTGGCAGACAAGGACCACACTGCTGGTTATAGCTTGGTCTCCTACATCTTGCCAAGTCCTTAATCTGTGTGTTTGCTGTGTTTGACATGTAACGGACATGTTGTCACATAAATTTTGATGGCAATGCTGCTGTCCATTGGCAACATGCCCACAGACATTGATTAGCAGTGGTACCCACTACCTGCATGCAAATTTGCCATGTGTGAGCACACCTGTAGCTTTCCCAGTAGGTGTACCCTCCCCTCACTGCAGTTTAATGGTGCCCTGGCCTTTGCTTAGCACCCAAGACACCAGTCATTAGTAGGAGTAAGCGGGAAGGCTGCTGGCCAACCACTAGACAGCAGCCTCCTTTAATGATTCAGCAGCGCTGCTGCATTCTGCAGGTTATCACAGGATCAGTCAAACACACTCTCTGTCAGACTTTCAGTAGGTGACGTCAGCTCTATTTATTCTAACAGAATGAAGCCAGCAGCTGCTAAGTGGTATGTAAACAAAGCTGTAATGATTTCTGAAGCTCCATTCAACTTTTCCCAGCAAGTGGGCCAACTAACTATACATGCAGTTTCACACCGTGTATGGCAGATCTTTCAGTTTTAGGAAAGGTTTAACTGAGCATAACTGTAGATTAATCTTTGTGATGCCATTGGGGATATAGTTGAAGCTTTGTGATGTCATTGGGCATGTAGCAACATTGTTATGTTATTGGGGATGTATCTGCAGCTTTGTAATGTCATTTGGTTATGTAACTGTCATTATAGGGATAAAAGAGCAGCTTTGTGATGAAATTGGACATGTAGATCTATCTTTTTGATGTCAATAGGGGACGAAGCTGCAGATTTTTGACATAATTGAGGAATGTATTTGCATCTTTATGATGTCATTGGGGGGATGTAACTGCAGCTTTGCAACGTATTTAAGGGGATGTAGCGATAGCTTTGTGAAGTCATTGGAGGCTGCAGAAGCAGCTTTATGATGTCATTAGGCATGTAACTGCAGATTTATGATGCCATTAAGGGGAATGTAGTAGCAACCTTGTGATGGCATTAGAGAATGTGGCTGCAGATTTGTGATGTCATTTGGGAATATACAGGTGAAACTTGAAAAATTAGAATATTGTTTAAAAGTTCATTTATTTCAGTAATTCAACTTAAAAGGTGAAACTAATATATTACTATATATATGCAAAGTGAGATTTTTCAAGCCTTTATTGGTTTTAATTTTGATGATTATGGCTGACAGTTTATGAAAACCCCATATGCAAGATTTAACAAAAATTTGAATATTACATGAAATAAAACTTTTAAACTTCACACTGGACTTCAAGCATCTTGGAATCTTTCTTTAGCCCAGGTGAGATGCTTCTGACATTGTTTGTTGTTCAGGAGCGGCTTGACAAAAGGAATACGACATTTGTAGCCCATGTCCAGGATCCGTCTGGGTGTGGTGGCTCTTGATGCACTAACTCCAGCTTCAGTCCACTCCTTGTGCAGCTCCCCCACACTTTTGAATGGCCTTTTCCTGACAATCCTCTCCAGGCTGCGGTCATCCCTGCTGCTTGTGCACCTTTTTCTTCCACACTTAACTTTCTATTAATGTGCTTTGATACAGTACTTTCAGAACATCCAACTTCTTTTTCAATATCCTTTTGAGGCTCTCCCTCGTGGAGGGTGTCAATAATGGTTTTCTGCACAACTGTCAGGTCAGCAGTCTTCCCCATGATTGTGAATTCTACTGATTTAGACTGAGAGACCATGTCAAGTGTCACGAATCCTTTGCAGGTGTTTTGGAATAATTTGCTGATTAGAGTGTGACACTTTGAGCCTACAATATTGAACCTTGTCACATTATTCTAAATTTGTGAGATTTTGATATTGGGGTTTTCATAAGCTGTAAGCCATAATCAACAAAATTAATACAAATAAAGGCTTGAAATATCTCACTTTGCATGTAATAAGTCTATATAATATATTAGTTTCACCTTTAAAGTTGAGTTACTGAAATAAATGAACTTTTGAAAGAAATTCAAATTTTTCGAGTTTCACCTGTAGTTGCAGCTTTTTATTTCATTGGGGCATGTAGCGTCCGTCTGCTTTGTGATGTTATTGGGGGACGTAGCTTAAGCTTTGTGATGTCATTGGGGATGTAGATGAAGCTTCGTGAGGTCATTTGGTCATTGGACCAGATCCTGAATAACGTGCGACAGGGGAATTACGATTTCCGATATCGTAATTCCGCTGTCCAGTAGGTTGTGTGCAGATATATACAATGGGCAGATAAGCGTGCCAAGCTAGTGGTAACTTTATAATGTATTTGTAGCTGCAGCTTTGTATCATTGGGGAATGAAGCATCAGCTTTGTGATGTCATTTGATGATGTAGCTACAGATTTGTGATGTCATTTCGGAATGGAGCTGCAGCTTTGTGATTTTATTGGACATGATGTCATTGAACAGATATAGTGGTTGCTATGTGATTGTCATTGTGGGATGGAGGTACAGCTTTGTGATGTCATTTGTGGATGTAGCGGTTGCTTTGTGATGTCATTAAGGGGATATGGTATCTTTGTGATATAATTTTTGAATGTAGCTGCTGCTTTGTGATGTCATTGTAAAATGTAGCTGCTGCTTTGTGACGTTTTTAGCAGAATAGTGGCAGCTTTGTGATGCCATTGGAGGAAGTAGCAGCAGCTTTGTGATGTTATTAGCGAATGTGGCTGCAGCTTTGTGGTTTCATTAAGGCGATGTACTGGTACCTTTGTTATGTCATTGGACGATGTGGTTGTAGTTGCATAATGTCATTCTCTTTCTAACTTCAGATTTGTGATGTAATTGGGGATGATACTTGATGATGTCATTAATGGTATGTATTGGTAGCTCTGTGATGTCATTGGGTGATGTAGATCCTGCTTTGAGATGTCACCGGGCATATAGCTGCATTTTTCTGATATTATTAGTGGATGAAGCCGCAGTTTTAGCGGTTAATTTGTAATTTAATTGTGGGATGTGGGACTACTACTACTACTACTACTACTACTACTAATAATAATAATAATAATAATAATAATAATAATAATAAAAAACTGTTTAGATGGTGAAAATTAAACCACACACAACTGTAGCTTAAAACCTCCATGGGGTAGCCATACACCCTTGGCATAATTCCAGGACGCTAAACTTTGTCTGCAAAGATGGGACCTAGTACCCACCTACAAGGATATCATTGTAGTCACTACCCACAACATAAGTAGAACTCGTGGACACGGGCTGACTCTGTTGCCTATTGTGTCCTGTTTGCAAGAAAAGTCTGTTATTCTGGCCACATTTCTTTAGCTATTTCTGTCCTACAATGCATAAAATATATGTCATTCTTTAATAAAAGCTATTTAATTTACAATAACCATCTTACAAGACTTTCGGTCTTTAACTCGCACAATATTACTCTCTTAAAAGGCATTTTTAATAACTCTATGATAAAAAAAATAAAAGAACAAAAAACTATTACAGAAGTAATGAAAGATTCTGAGCCTCTAACACTTTTGTATGCTCTATTATAGAAATGAATTACATTTCAGATCCTGTGTTCTATTCAGCCAACCACTTTAATATCTTATTCATTATTCTAATTGTGTATGATAACATGACAAAAGTGCATTTGTAGTGGACAAATTATGTTCAAGGGAATTTTATATGTTTAAAGCAGTTAAACCATGAGAAGCGGAAATGGATTTAATTAAATACCAACAATTTTCACATTATTAAAAAATTATTTATTGTGAGAAATCCCTTTTTAATTGACAAGTAATACTAATATGTAAAGTACTGTATATACAAATCTGCAAATGATCTATATTATTTAAGCATTCATATGGAAAAATTGTGTATTACATGAAATAAAAATTAAGGGCCAAATTTACTAAGGGGCGATATAGACTGTGATTTTAAATCGCTGCACATGACCCGTTTTCCCAACGATTTGGGCATCCAGTGTCCATGCCCTTTAGTCCTTGTTTAAATACATGCAGTTGTATGCTCTCGGTTATAGAACTTCAAGGCACAGCATGCTAAGGTGGCCGGGGCTACTGCACCATGTATTTAAAAAAACATTAAAAAAACCATCCTGTCCCCCTCAATCAAGTACGCTGTTACTGGGTCCGGATCCAGACTTGCGAATGTAACCCCACTTATGCACACAAAGTGCACCTATCGGAATGGCAAGGAAAGGGGCTGTGCTTCTCCTCCACCTGCCAAGGTGGGTGGAGTCAAGCATTTATATTGTACACAAGGGGATTAGGTAGTTATGAGCGGATCAGTGGTCAACCGAAGTCACACAATCCCAGCACGAGAGAGTGGACTTTAAGATATAATCCTGACCCCCATTGTGTAAATTAAGATTAATGGACCTGATTTAGAAATATGTTTGAAATGCGTGCGCTATTTAAGAACATAAATACGGAAATAAGGAACACAAATGAGCACGGAAGATAATAGGAACACCCTCTATTAAATTGCGTCCGTGCATATTTTAAGTGCACACATTTTCTGTGCATAAGTTTGGTACTGACATTGCGTACTTATGTTGCATTTGTAATTTGCACATGATGCTGAGCTGTCTATTATTGCTATTTAATAAAGTAACTAAATGATTGTGAACACTACATGCAATATTTGTAGAAAGTTTTAAACTGTACATCAGGGGTGGCCAAACTGTCGATCGCAGCTCCCTTCTCCCTGCGGCGGCGGTAGTGACTGGAAACAGCTAATAGAAAAAGGCGATGTACCACATTCTCCCTGCGGCGGCGGTGACAGACGGAGTGGGCTGGTGCAGCGGTCATGTGCTACAGCCAATAGGAATAGGCCCTGTACCACATGACCGCTGCACCAGCCCACCCCGTCTGTCACCGCCATGGGGTCAGCGGTTATGCAGAGTGCGTGCCTCAGGGGAGAGCCGGAGGAAGGAGGCCAAGGTAAGTGTACTAAGGACTTGGAATGAGGATCTGCTGGACATGGAAGGGAAACGAGGACTGACTGGAGCATAAAGAGGGGACAGGCTGAATGGACACAACGAGTGGCAGTAATACTAGACACATAAGGAAGGTTTAATAAAACTGAAAGGCACAGAGGGGTCAATAAGGCTGGGTGGACACATGAAGAGGGGGTAATAAGGCTGGCTGGACACATGAAGAGGTAGTAATAAGGCTGGGTGTGCACATGAAGAGGTGGTAATAAGGCTGGGTGTGCACATGAAGAGGTGGTATTATCTACCATGCTAAAGATGAAACAGTAGGAAGGTAGACTTTGTCTGTGTAGTATAAAAAGAGATGCATCAGAAGAAACCTTAAACACATATGGGTTGATTCAGAGTCAGGAGTAAATGACAAATATTACGTAATATTATGGGAAATGACCAATGTATTGCTGTATTTTTAGAATGCAAGGAAATATTGGCAGATTTTTGTATGTACAACACAAACAGTAAACTACTTTATTTAAAAAAAAACACATTTTCACTAAATTGTAAAATAAATAGCAAGATAGCAGCGTGGTTTTACATATCCAAAGGTTTCTGCTTTCAATTCTGAATACATCCTAAAAAGTCTGCCTCTAGCAAACTTTTGGGGCCAGATTCACTAAGCTGCAGGTTTGGAGAAGTGGAGATGTTGCCCATAGCAACCAATCAGATTCTTACTCTCTTTTAACTATCACATACTAGAGATTTTCAGCTAGAATCTAATTGGTTGCTGTGGGCAACATCTCCACTTTTCCAAACCCGTAGCTCAGAAAATATGGCCCCTGGTATGTCACCTGCAAAGTATATTAAGCACTTATATGTCCAATTGTTTGTGAACATGTATAAACATTATATGTAAACATTATTCTAGATTCTGGCAGCTACCTATAGGGACACTTCCCATCTGATACTAACAATTCTCATATATGAAAGACTGGACATGTCGTTGAGACGACTGCCGGCCCCAGGAAAAATTACATGGGGCAAGGGAAATCTTCTATCCTCTTGCTGATCAGCCTAATCCATTTTTTGTGGGTATTCTTATCTTTTTAAACCTTTGCTATTAACATTTACAGATGATCCCTGATATATTTTTTTCTAAAGCAGCATTACAACATCACCTATTTTTATTTTATTTTATTTTTTTACCTTATTTGATTAACTAACTATTTCATTAACTTATTTCATTTTATTATTTTTTAAATAAACTAGTTTTCTTAGACTCTGAGCGCTCGGGAACCAAAAAGCCTGACTGCCATTGTTTCCTATGAGAGCCATTCTGTCCTATGAGACCCATTAGAGTAGTCTATGAGGCCTACTGTCATGCTATGCTTTGCACAGTCTTCTCGATTCTCTTCTCTAAACGATAATAAGGTAAAAGCAAGGGGAGGGGGATAGGGACATATACACAAGGCTTTTTGTTTTCCACCACTCCAGTGCCTTTGTGTCTATATATACTGTTAAACTTTTTTCTTTCTGATTGTATCAGTTCTGGAACACTTTTCTGTCTCTTTGATTGGATACTAATGTACCTTCTGTCTCTCATCTTGGATGTCACTTTTGCTTATTTGATTTGCTCGAATGTATAATTGATTCATTCATAATGGCACTCTTTTCTCTGACCATATTTCAATTTGCTTACTAATATTGGACCTGACCCAAAATTACGTTTGAAATGCGTGCGCAACTTAAGAACGCACAGTACATAAGTACGGAAATAAGGACGGAAACTAATAGGAACACCCACTATTAAATTACGCCGTGCATATTTTAAGTGTGCACATTTTCAGTGCAAAGTTTGGTACGGAAATTGCGTACTTATTTTGCGTTTGCAATTTGCACATGATGCTGAGCTGTCTATTATTGCTATTTAATCTAGTACTAAATGATTGTGAACACTACATGTAATATTTGTAGAAAATTTTAAACTGTACATGTTAATGTGTAATTATTATTATTATTATTATTATTATTATTATTATTATTATTATGTTACCATTATTATTTAAATGTTTTCAAATTTCATAACTTACATTATGATGTGACCAATTAATTAATGTATATTTTATTTTATTTTTTAATATACTGACTAAAGTGTGTTTAATACTGAGATAAATGAAATACATGCTGTAAGACACTAACTTAATGTCTAACTGTGTGGTGTGAGATATACTATATATATATAAAAAAAACTTTGTTAATAAATTTATTTTATTTTACTTTACTAAGTTTAACTTTACAAATATTAAAAAATGTTTACATTTTTATTTTACATATATTGACATTTGTGTTAAAATGTTAACTAAGTAACCCTTACAAAAATTGTAGACAGTCAAACATATCAAACTTATAATGAGTATTAATAAACTAGACAAAACTTACAGATCACATAAGTACACAAACATGTTCAGAAGTTCAGAATATGAAAATCTACCAACATCAGCAACTGAAAAGCTACCTTAAGATCCCCTTATGCATACGTTCCTAAGTTCAGCACACAAGTTAATAACCACGCCTTGAAATATAATTCGAATTCTGTGATCCTCCCAGTCTTCTTATGTTATGAGGACAGATGTAATTTCAGAACGGAATTTTAAGTAAACAACTTCTGTCAGCAAGATCCGTACGCAAATAGTTACTGCACATGCGCAGTTAAAAATCACGTAACTTACTATTCTTAAGTTACATGCATACGTAGTTCTGAATCAGGTCCAATGTCCCTTGATGTGTTAATGATGTGTATATGGTGCCCCATTTTATCAATGAACATTAAGGTCTCCCATTTTGGCCATTAAGAATAAGGCATTATACTATTGCATGTAAAGTAATAAAAATACTTGTACTACTCAATTTTCTGAAGTCTTCTTACTTCTTTCTTGATTGAAGTTCTGTCTTGGCTCCTCCCTTCTGGTTCTGGTGGTGATGGGAGACCTGGCAGGTAGCTGCTTCTTCCTCTGGCTCCTTCAGATAATGACAGCCTGTCACTAAAGCTCCACTATTTATACCCTCTGCAGGAACAGAGGATATAAATAGGGGAGTTGTAGTGGACTGCTGTCATGGGCATGCAGCATGGGCATGCTGTGCCTTGTAGGCCTAGAAGCAATAGCATGTTAAAGGTCAATGGCAGGCCACAGCATGTTGTGACATGTATTTAATCATTAGAAAGGAAGAGGGGTTTTTTTTTACATTTCTTCCTAGAAATGCAGATTATTTATTTATGTATTTATTTATTTTCATATTTAGCCAAGGTTTTTGATTATAATTTTTTTAAGTGGGTGTTGATTTTAACAAATTAACAACCACAACCAGCACTTTTTTTTCCAGGTGAATATTCGACACTTAGCAAGTCCGGCGATTTGCATATTTTGACTTTGGCGTTTGCAAATTATGCGATTATGTAGCCTTGCCTTATGCCTCACAGCCTTGCCCCTGCCCGGTTTGTCTTTTGCCTATTCAGCAATTCCAGGAAATATTTTCTAAAATTCTAATTCAGACTTCACCACCTACTTAAAGAATTTTAAGTATTAACCACAGAACTGTTGTTGAGTGGTCAACTAAGCAATACATTACCAGCTTGTTCTATAAGATATCTGTGTCTTTATTATTATTTAATACCATGCCTCATTAAACCTTATTTATATACATTGTAGATCACTACTGTGGTAGGGAACAGGTCAAGTTCATTTTGCAATTGTCATGTTTTCTTAACTTAGTGTTTCATGAGCAAACCGACCACAGGACATTTTGTGATCACAGGTCACATGCAGCAAAGAATTACATTTGTAGCATAAAAAAAACACTCACATCTTCTTAATTCAAATGGTTTTCTAATAAATGCTCTCAAGCAGCACAATCTCAGTGCCCTTAGGTCAGCCAACACTTTAAAACCCCTATTAGTAATGTCATTAGACTTTTTTTTTTTTAAAGTTTCATTTCTGCTCTTCAGAATATAATTAGCAGTAAAAGTATATCTGTTAAGACTAAGTACAGCTAATGCACTGTAAAATAAATGGTGTTTCAGATATAGGGGCTTCAAACTTGAAAACTGAAAATGGGAACACTATGTACTTTTCAAGGGCTAGAGTTAAAATTATTATTTTAGTTCGACGAGAGTTAGGATTTCAATCAATAGGTTAAGAACCAGGATTTTTTGTGCTTTAGACCCAAGTATCTAGACCCACACAACTTTTACAATTAAGCACTTCATAGCTGTATAGGGCTATTGTAGTAGTGTTTTTCCTTGCAAATGCCATGCTGAAGTTATGGAAACAGTTTTTATGACCTGTGCTTGCACACAAGACCAAAATCAGAACTCAGCTGTCGCTGCATTCAGAGTTCTGACCGCAGACCCAAGCTGTATCCTAAACTCGGTACAGACAAGAACACAATTTCGCTCTGAGGCCTCTGTCTTAGAATTTCCACACTGTTCCCATATAAAATGGGGGTAGTGCGGAAATGTGAA
Source organism: Limnodynastes dumerilii (assembly GCA_011038615.1). Taxonomy (NCBI): domain Eukaryota; kingdom Metazoa; phylum Chordata; class Amphibia; order Anura; family Limnodynastidae; genus Limnodynastes; species Limnodynastes dumerilii. The sequence goes on along the minus strand of WWET01004336.1, from coordinate 95,555 downwards.
TTGAACTGAAGCCATTACTATACAATTTATATACTTTTCTCTGCCCACATAGCGGAAGTGCTTGGACTTTAAGCTTTGGTCCGTCCTGTCATCGGATAATACACCTGGACAGATCTGGATCCAGAATATTTTATTATATTATTATTATTATTTATAAGGCACCAGGGCAGGAATAAACAGCATAGTACAGTATAAAAATAAAATAAAGAGATAGAGGTGCAGTGAGAGGTAGAGAGGGCGAGTGAGAGGGAGCCACCAGGAGGGGAGGGGGTAAAGGGTAGCAGAGAAAAACAAGAGGAAGGGGGGAGTGGTGGAGGAGGAGTTAACACTAGGATGGAGGGCCATAAACGGTCTTTTAGGAAATTACCTACTATGCATACGTATATTTACTATTTACTATACTATAGGTCATTTACGCTATATACGTGCCATTATGTACATAGATTGACAATAAAATGCATGCGCTACAGTATAACAAGGTAGCACAATGATAGGAATTAAATTCAAGCTGCAGCTGTGCACAGCAGCACAGACACAGTGCCTGGTCCACCACTGGCAATGATGCAGTGGCCCAGGTATTGTGTCAGTGACACGGCTGGACTGCTTGCTGGTGGTTCATAGTTGCATTAGAGCAGTACAGCTATGCAGTGTACCCTCTAAGTCCTTCTACACTGAACGGCTGCACAGTTATTCGGCCAAATCCGTTATCGTAAGCGGGGAAGGTGTGGACTTAAAACATTGGATGACAGTGTGGACTGGAAGGCACATTCCTCCACTCTTCCTTCTGGAATTGTTATGCTCACAAGTTTATAATCTATATAATCTAGGTATAGTTTGATACATGAGGGTAATGGCTATATAATGCTGCATATTGCAAAATCGATCAACCACATTGCAAGGTGAAAGTGTTCAGTGGTTTGTATGAGTCAGTCACACTGCACACCAAGTGTTCCTCTTTTCTTGAGTCATCCCCAATTTGTAGTATACAAAATGACAAAGGTATAACCAAAAAACGATGTTTAATCCACCAAATATGGACATTTAGGGAGCAGTCGGGTAAGATCAGGGTGGAGTCTGTTCAAATAGGGATTTTTTGTCCTGCCTTGATCAGATATTAGATTAAATATCACTATTATCCAGAGAGGTAGGATCCACAGATCCTATCTCCTAATGAGCAAGGTAAATGGTTTCCGGTCAACTGCATGGTAGTCTGGGATAGCCTATAAATGTATAATACTATTTAAAATAAATTGCAAAACTTCAATGTCTTCCACAAACACTAAAATAGCAACATCACAGGATCAAGTGTTGTAAAATGTATTTATACAAAAGGTTTTTATATAACGCTATCAGATTACGTAGCGCTTTAAAGAACATATTTCACATTCACATTAGTCCCTGCCCTATTGGAGCTACATACCAAGGTCCCTAACACATACATAGATACACACAGGAGGGTTAATTTATTCAGCAGTCAATTAATCTACCAACATGTTTTTGGAGTGTGGAAGGAAACTCACACAGACACAGGGAGAATATACAAACTCCACACTGCCTTGTGCGGGAATCAAACTCATGACCTCAGCAATACGAGACACATGTGCTAGTCACTGAGCCACCATGCTGCTTTAACATAATTAGAAAAAAGAGTTACCAATCGATACTGTCAGTAAAGTCATGGTAACTGTACTGCCAAGAAAGATATTTCAAGACATTAAGAGTGATTTATTATTAAGTTCCCATAACATGCAGTACTGCTGTGAACACTTACCTTGTATTGCAGTCTTTCCAAGCGAGAGAAGAGATTTTCTTATTTTCAGAAGCTGGATCAATGGGATTAGAGGATTTTCTCTGAAAGCTTGCCTGGGGCTGCTTGTCAAGCCTACAGTTTTAGGGTTACAGTTCAGGTTATTCCTGTTTGCCATTATCCCCTGTATTCATTTTATTATAGTCCATTCTTCTTTGCACATTATCCATCAGTGTTAGAGTTTACATTAAGAACTGGATATTCCAATCTTTTCTGAACCTCAAGACCACATTTAATTTGCATTCTTTAGTTTTGCACATATATTAGTATCTTTGGCCCTGATTCACACCTGATGCTTCTTAGGTGCATATTATTCTTTATGGAACCACTGCACATGCGTACACAATTTGCAAAGGCAACACAATTTGCATAGGGGGTTCCATACAGATACTAACTAACTTTAATGACCTAATATAGTAAATAACAAATCACCACAGAATCAATAGCGCTCATTTATTAAATATGATTCTGACCCGCGATTTTGCATCGCGGGCCATCGCGGCGATATTGCCGTGATTTTTTGAAAAAATTTTTCAAATTCATTAACACGCGATTTTTTTAAATCTCAGGCGATGCTCCACGATGTTTAAAGGGCTTAATCGCGGTGATTTTCATTAGAAAATCAGAAACAGTAGAGGACCAATGTAACTGACATCACCTCTAGTAAAAACACAGTGCCCCCTAGCGACCTGATCGTCATAAGAAGAAGCCGCGATGGCTTCGTGTCAACTGGAGAAGAGGATCCAAGCTGGAAGAAAACAGAAGAAGACATCTGAAAAAGCACATTTGAAGGCTTCCCAAGATGCGGACATCAAATAGTGAGTGTAAAAATATTTTTTATTATTTTATACACACGATACATTGCACACACTTCACTTACATTAGGAGAGATGACCACCGAAGGTAAGTGCACTCATGTACATTGTTAGTTAGGAAAATATTTTTTTTACATGCATACTTTATTTTTACAATGTAGGGGTTAATGTATGTCTTGTGTTTTTTTTTTTTTACACAGTACACGCAGCGCTGCATGATTACAAGTGTAACCATGTTGTGCTGATAGAATTACAGCTTTGCTGATCCTTGTAGTTCCATCAGTACAGCATGGCTAAGGTTTGCAGCCATGCAGCGCTAAGTTTTTACACAGACAAAAACACGTCTGTTATATACAGACGTGTTTTTGTAGGTCCCGATCGTCAAAAAAAATAGAATTGCACCTCTCTGGCTGCGATTTTATTTTTTGTGATTTAAAGGCGATTTCACCGCGATTCGGTGAAATAGACTTTAATGAATTACAAAACTTGTATCTTTATTATGTAAAAAAATCGGGACCGCGAGTTTAATACACGCGATTTAAAATCACAGTCAAATCGCGTGATTTAGTGCTTAATAAATACGGTTTGGCGATTTTTTGATGCACAAATCATGCGATTTGAGGCGATTTAGCTCAAATCGAGCTTAATGAATGAGGCCCTTAGACAGAACTAGATATAGGCATCTATCAATACAAATAATCCACTGTATTACAGTCAATAATTGCACAGACCTTTCTGTTTTGATTTTTCAGTCTCAGAAAAATGTCCTCTTTACTGTTCTTAATTCCAGGGGAGTTTTAAGAAGTGAGGGAGCCCGTGTGCAGGATTTGCACATGGGCCCCTCCTTCCCTTACCTGAGACAGGACTGTCCAGATTTGCGGGCCAAAAGGGGGCGGACTTAACGGCGCTGTAAGCCCCGCCCCTTTCGCCCCGCAAATCGGGACAGTCCCACCGCAGGGGAAGGGGGAATAATTTGGCATCTATTTCTTCCCTCCGGAAGATATTAGAGGGAAAAAATAGATGCTGAATGGCCCCCCTTCCCCTGCCAACCCAGGGTGCAGGATGCATGCCACAGGGCCCCCTGTATAGATACGCCAATGCTTAATTCTAAATTAAGATCTAAATCCAAAATTCTTCCTATTCCACCGTAGAGTTCCTTTTCATCACACTCCTTCCCTCCAATCTCCCAGTATATAGACGTAAAACAAGAGGAAAAACACTGCTGGATCTGGATCGGAGGAGAGAGGATTGGTGAACCTGGATGAAGATCCTGTGACTGATATGCTATAGAGAAAGAGAAAAATCTTGTAAGTGAGATACCTAGCGGTTCTGGATTTGAATATATCAACACTACAATTTTGAGAAACGGGACCCCCTAGATATACCCACATTTATACTGTGAAAAGTGATTAAAATTGCATGACTTTGTGAGTGAAACCAAAAAATGTACATATAAGACGGTACATTGCGTACTTCACTATATGTGTTTTTCCTCTAGTTTTACTTCTATATACTGGGAGATTGGAGGTAAGGAGTGTGATGAAAAGGAACTCTATGGTGGAATAGGAAAAATTTTGGATTTAGATCTACATCATAAAGAAAGGAGAATTGAGAACAGTAAAGAGGACATTTTTCTGAGACTTTGAAAAATCAAAACAGAAAGGTCTGTGCAATTATTGACTGTAATACAGTGGATTATTTGTCTATATCTAGTTCTATATCTAGTTCTGTCTAAGAGCGCTATTATTTCTGTGGTGATTTGTTGTTTACTATATTAGATCTTTTCTGTTATCTGCGTCTGTGTTTGACAGGTGCAGAGTGCGGGAGAGTGTTAATGGGGTGAAGTGTTAGCGCCCCTGCACCAGAGACTATTGCTGCTTAGAAGGCGCAGGCTGTGTTATTACTACTTATTGTAACTTTAAAAACCGCACATAGTTTTTAAGGTAAGAGGAGACGTGATGGGGCTTAGATCCATCAAGTGGGTGGGGGGAGGGATTTAAATTAGGCTGAGAGGGAGGGCTGGGGAATCTACGTGGGTATTTTCCCTACTTAAAAGGGAAAATACGCATGGATAGTTAAGGGTGCCCTATGGCACTTGAAAGGCGCTTTAAGCACTTAAAAACTGGGGTGGGGGAGCGGGGAATTAGGCACGGATACATTTGTATCAGCATCTATGGATCACACAGTTATTTCTGAATCTGGCCCTTTGTACCCATCAAGATGTAAGAATGACACTTCTGCCATCAACTACCAGAGGGTTGCGAACACCATTCCTTGTGATAAGTTACTTAATTATAGAATGACCAGAAAGTGAAATACAATTCACAGTAAAAATCCAGAATTGAAATAAATACAAGAAAGAGAAATCAATTGAAATGTTATTTTGAAAGATCTGTCTTGATTTCCTATAGCGACTTGCTATGTTTATTTACTGCATGATTCTTCCAGTTTATATGACTCACATAGAAATGTCCAAAAAAAGCAGAAGCCTGTCACATTCATGCACCACTTTACTAAGAATCATTGCATCATCTGGGTTGCCTTTTTCGTGGATATCTGGTTAAGGCATGGGTGCCTTGAGGAACCAGAGTCACTTCAATAGAAAGGAAAATCACATTTTATTCCTAAGTGATGAACAGGTCAGGCACTGATTGTGTGGAAGTTTATCAAAAGCCCATTTGGTAATATTGAGAGCGCAATATGTTTCTTGAGAAAAGCATTGCCGCTACATTTATAGATATTAATTCTACAGTTTCACAGTGAGAACTCCCTATGGTAACATCACTAAACTCATGGACATTGAATGTACTTTCAAACAGAAATTGGTTAACTTTTGGCCGAGTTTACGTTGTATCTTTTTCTTTAAAATGTGATATTGTGTTGAAAGAGACACAAATTCAATTTACTTGTGCTATGGAGCCTTTTTTGTGTTATTGCCTCTTCAGGATTGGGATCTTATCATAACAGATTCTTGGGGCCAGATTTACTAAGCTGCAGGTTTGGAAAAGTGAAGATCAGATTTTAGCTGACATTCTCTAGTATGTAATAGGAAATAAGAAAGTGAGAGCTAGAATCTGATTGGTTGCTATAAACATCTCCACTTTGCCAAATCCGCAGCTTACTAAATCTGGCCCTTGCAGTCTTGTTGAGGTCATTTTTCTTGGATGCAGTCCATAGTTTTTAAACAAGCACATAGCAGATCATACTATTGATCAACTACATTCAAACCTGACAGTAAAAAACACAACCATAATCAGCTCAGATTTCATCCCTAAATGACAATTTTTTGCAAGACTTCGTTTTGTTATGCATAAGCTGTCTTTGTGTAACTTTAAATGTCTAGGGAGATATTCATATTCTGCAGTAAAAAACAGAAACCTAAAATGTGATGGCAGATGAGGGCCACTTTACTCACCCAGTCTGTTCATTTTTTATTTGTATAAACCAATAGTGGCCCTGGACCCTAACTGATTGTTTTGTTTGTTTGTTTATTTTTAAAGATACAGCTAAAAGCTGCTTTCAGAATTTCTTTTATGTCTGCATTAAATAGTTTTTAAGTGCTCTGATATGAAGGTACCTGGATAGTGTACCTAGTGTATTATATAATGCAATCAAACAGATGAGCAAACAAAACTGCTCAGGTTACTTAAGTGATCCCAGTTTCCCTACTCTCAACTACCTATAAATCAGTATAATAATATTTAAATTCCTTGCAGTAGGTGCAATCACACTGATCATATCCCCATCATTACTCATTAGAGGTATAATAGAACAGCCCTCCAAGAATCAACTCACAAATAGTGGTGACCAGGCATAGAAGTCATCAATAAAACATGACATGGCATGACAAGACAAGACAAGACAATACAAGACATGACATAACACACATAATAAATAAAGACATTTTCCTGTGGGAGTTAATTTACAAACAGCTGCTGTACTTAGGGTCTGTGCTAGTCCCCTACTAAAGAGCTGAAAAAGTCTCCCAACTCCAAATAGGTAAGGTGCTCAGTGTAGTAAGTTTTAACTGCACATGCTGCTCCAAAAGTTGTGATAGGTGATTTAGGTGATTAATTATGATAAAATTACCTAAACATCTGTGAATTACCTATATTGAGTGAAGGAGAGAGAGCTAGCATTCAGCTTTGAAAAAGTCCACCGATGAAACGCGTAAGCGGCAGCTACTTTTATTATCACTGAACTTTTGGAGCAGCACGTGCAGTTAAAACTTACCTTACAGACACTGAGCACCTTATCTATTTGGGTTGGCCACCTAAAAGATATTCAAATCTGAGGAGACCAGGAGGAAATATCTGTATTAACTATTGGAGGACAGCAAGGGAGGAAATCTATACTGGAAGCGGGGACTGCTGGAACGGTGTGAGCCTGGGAGCAGGAGACCATCGGGTGTCCTATCGTGGACACCAGGAACTTTGCAATTACACTCAGCATTTTTACTATCTGTGCCTGAAAGTGGGAAACTTTTGAGTGCTCTGATATAGGCACTAGAAACATCTATTGATTTCAGACAGCTTTTTATTCCACCTGAACACGGGAGACTTCTATCTATTACTGTGTAATTCACAGTGGTTTCTTATTCTGGACATCAGGCTTTCAGCAGTGGAAACCTCCTATATACCTACATAACTGTTGGTAAATCTCCATGGCCCTGATCCAGAGTTACGACGCCTGGCGTTAATACGCCGGGCGTAAGCGTAAGATCGTCTAATAAGACGATCTGCGCATGTGCCGGGCAGATGTTGCCCGGCGTAGCAGCAGCGTAGTAACGCTGGAGGGGGCGTCCCCCAGCGTTACTACGCTGCAGTAGTGCAAGTAGGTGGGGGGAGGAAGGGTAATGTTAGGGTAGTCTTCAGCCGGCGTAAGCGAGTGTAAATACGCTACAACAAGGGGGAGTGTCGGGGGAGTGCTGCGATGTTACGCTGAGTGTTAGAACGCTCAGTGTAACATCGTAACTCTGGATCAGGCCCCATGTGCTTAACATCTTTATACTACATTTGCAACATTATATCAGTGATAAGTTCAAGGTGATTCTATTTGTATTTTATTGTTAATAAAATTGTTTAAACAGGATTTGCCGGTCCCTAACTATTATTAAAACCAACAATATTAATGTTAGGTATTTATTAATGGTTATTCTTATATTTTCTTAATATTTGGATTAGCGCTGCACCATATTTCTTTTATCACACGTGATAAATAAACTCTTGCATGGGTCTTTTATTATACCTCTAATGTTGTGTAAGTCTTTTATATGGAATTTCAGATTTTAGGCAAACATGTGAGAAGGTGCAATTACCCAGATACTACCCTGAGTAGGAGTGAAGGTCATAAGGAAAGAATATGGGAGCACACTTGATAATTCATTGATGGTCAGGAGCTTGACACCACTGTATTGCTGGAGAAAGGATCAACAGGAGACGACAGCTTGGCGATGCTATGCACGACGTGGATGCCTGATCGACAATTTTATGTGTGACGGGGACACCTACTCTTCAGTTTTTTCTGTTCTGAAGGTTAGGGTTAAGCTGCAGTAAGCGGATGTTTAAGTTAGGATACGTTAAGGGGATGGTTAAGGTTAGGCTACAGTAAGGGGATGGTTAAGGCTAAGGTTACACGCACCTGTTTAACATATACCTATAAATTGATTGAGCAACTTCCATTCTGTTTTTATTCTGTTTGTGGGCATGTCTGGGAGCAGTTGCTGAGAGGGAGAGCTGTTTCACGGCAGCCATTTTGGAGACTTTAAGGGGTGTCTCCTAGGTAAGTTGACTCTCAATTTATAAACATATATATGGGACCCAACATTGGGACTCTTAATTTTAGAGTTAGGACCACCATATACAGAAAGGCCTTGACGGTGGCTGGTGGCTTATACCATATTTGATCAAATATGTGTTACGAACATTTCTGTGTTTTATTTTACAGATAGAACAGTATAGTATGTTACTGGTTTATGGCAGTGTGCTGGGGCTATTTTTTCCTTTTATTTCTGTGGCAAGCAGATTAACCCCCTGCCTTTCACGCACCTGTTTAACATTTACCTATAAATTGATTGAGCAACTTCCATTCTGTTTTTATGATGGTTAAGGTTAGACTGCAGTAAGGGGATGTTCAAGTTAGGTTACGTTAAGGGGATGGTTAAGGTTAGGCTACAGGTCTTTATATTAATTCTATCCACTTTAGTGTTGTCAGCATAAGAGCAATATCGAGTACATTTTTGTTGGCAATCATACACTATCAGCCTAACGTTGTTGAGTATATAAATCTCACTATAATGACATTAGGGCCTGTATACCACACCCTATGAAGGTCTGTAAGCTTAAAGGTGGTTGACCATTTCCCTAGGACAAAACAGTTTTTCTTAGTCATTTTGGTGTCTCTGTCAATCAGTCTGGACTTTGTTCCAATTCCATGTTCAGTCAGTAGAAATGTCATGCTACACACTGCTCTGCTAATGACCAGAACACTGCATGTCTCTGACAGGAGAGCCCAGCGTAATCTATGAATTTATAGGGAATAGTAATAGACTGAAGGGCAGACAAGTACTGTGTTGTATCCTTTAAATGCTAGGAGCGGATTAGGAGTTAGGTATAGTTTCCAAACACTGAATGTCGACACTAATACAGTCCACACAAAAATCGTGATAGTGTAAAGGTCAATATATTTATCATGTCGAATGCGTAAATATGTCCACAGGGACACTGCGGATATGACATTAAAAAAGCAATAAAGCTGGAAGGTGCTGAATAAAATGGTTAATGTTTAAATAAAAAGAAACAAACAAACAAAATTATTATTAACTGATATCGAGGTCATTACGGCCGTCCTTGGAGCGGGGAGTACACGCCCCCTGCGCTCCCCACTCTCAGCAGTAAATCTGGACACTTACGTGACCAAATTCCTACCTTAACTTTTACAATCACATATGTGGCCTTACGGCCACATACATGATCGTAACGGGGCTCACCGAGGCAAAGCAATTGATGTTCCCCAGAATAAACAGGCAGTGGCGAATGGTAAGTATGAATCTAACTTTAACCCTTTTCTTAATCCTTACCCTAACCCTCCCTTCTCTGCAGCCTAACCCTTAGGGCCAGATTTACTAAGCTGCAGGTTTGGAAAAGTGGAGATGTTGCCTATAGCAACCAATCAGATTCTAGCTCTCACTTTCCTATTATATACTAGAGAATGTCAGCTAAAATCTGATTGGTTTCTATGGGTAACATCTACACTTTTTCAAACCTGAAGCTCAGCAAAGCTGACCTTAAGAATCTCCAAGTGAGGAGGAAAAGTGAACCATTTTATAAGTACAAACCAATAAGATTATAGAATTATTTAGGTTATCAAACCAGACAGATGCCACCAAATAATCTAAATTAGGATACATTTCTAAAACTTAACATTTAATTGGACCTATTATTTTTTTATATTTATATTTGGCAAAATACCATTAATAAACTTTGTTAACAGCATTGATTGCTTCTATGACTACAAGAATATCTATAATACATTGATCTAGATGGACTGTTATAGGATACAGTAATAAATATTAAAATGTCACAATGCAGTAATCTTGTACCATCATGGGTTCAGTTATTCTAAATTAATAGTAATAATTTAAATTGTATTTGGAGTAGCATAGACTAGTCAATGAGAAGAATCAATAACATTGCAAATATAGCACAAACAGGTCAATAAGAAATGGCAATAACATTGCAACTAATCCTCACTCCTTTACAGTAGATACTTAATGTTGTAGTACAATGGTTTATTCCAAATTAAGCTAATGATAGAAGGCTAAACTTAAATTTAAAGTAACAAAACCAAATCAAATAAATGATGGCAACAATATGGTAAGTGATACCTATCAGACCATAAGACTTCCCCCCTGCAGCCTGACCCTAAGACTGCCCTCCCCACAGCCTGACCCTAAGACTCCCTTGCCCACAGCCTAAACCAAAGACTCCCTCCACACAGTCTAACCCTAAGACTCCCCTTTCCGTGTCCTGACCCTAGGACTCCCTAACCCGCAGTCTAACCCTAAGACTGCACTCCCCACTACATGACCATACGGAGGGACCTGTGCACGTACTTAAGCCGTGCATGGGTAAGGATCTGCCCCAATGTTTTTTGGCTTTATAAAAGGGTGCATAGAAATATTGAATTAAAATTGATGCGGACTATTAATTGTTAATAGAATCAAAGGTGGAACAGATAGAAGGTGGGGAGCCAGCCAAGTTAAAAGGTAAACTGCAAAGTGGTCATGCATCCCTTAATCTCAGTGCTCTGGAAGGTAATGATAAACGCGGGAACACTATCCTCTTTTATAGTGTGCACCCCAGTTTAACCAGGGAGGCAAACTGGGAATCAGCCACCAGGCATAGCTTCCTGCTTCATCTCAGAGGGTGTGGCTCCCCTGTGCCATACCTTATCGCCCTACCTAGCACCAGATATTTTGCTGACAACTTCACCGCTATCGCCCCATCTGTAAATAAAATGACATGTTAGTAAATACAGCTAAAGGGAGGGAAAAATTCCTGGCAAAGAGGCTGATCTGCCTAATATACCCTCTAAACTCCTCCCCTTCATCCTGATAATAGTCCCCTTGATTGGTCTAATATTTTAACCCTTGACTGCCTGTTGATAATAGCAGCAGTTGGGTGTTTATCATCATTCATGCCTATCTGACATTCCCTTTTTCACTCTACTTACATTTTTGCCGAGAGGTCATGTATTGTTCTGGAGGATGTAGGGTGGTTTGTGTCCAATGAGTTAGTAGCATTATAAGCCACTAGAAGATAAAAGGTGTGATGGATTGACCAATGCATGCCAGTGGATCAGATGAAATCATAATACTACGGGCTAGATTTACTAAACTACGGAAAAGAAAGTGGATACGTTGCCTATAGCAACCAATCAGATTGTAGCTGATATTCTGTAGAATGTAATAAGAAACTGAGAGCTAGAATGTGATTGGCTGCTATGGGCAACATCTCCATGTTTTATCTTTTCAACAGTTGGTCTTTTTGACCATCTCTATTCACCTCATATAAATTAGGTAATGAAAATAAAATAATTGTATACACCATCTAATCTAGGTCATAGCAACTCCCTTCAAAGTGTGAATATTATAATAGCCCAATTTAGTTTTCAATGATCACTTTCAATAAAACTGATCTTTTCAAATAAAGTTACTGAAAGTTTCCAACTTGTATTATAGCCACAGACAATCGTCAGTTTCGTCTCTTTGGAATTTCTGTTATGAGCTAAAACAGAATGTTAAATTTCCCTTTAAAATTCTAAGCTAACTTAGTTATGTAAAATAGATTAATGACAAGAACTAAGCTATCAAGGTAGGTGGATATTAAAAATGTGTACAGAGGAATTTTAATACCTAATTACATTGATATTGTAATCAGTAAAAGCAGCTGCTTCTATGCATTTTAGCTTCCAAAGATTAAGAAAGAATTCAAAGGGTATTCATAAATTCTTATAATAACGCCAAACTTTACATACTTCAAAGCCATTATAGTATATGTCTACAATGATTCATGTGTCATTTACCCTGAAGTATCAGATACAGAATAGAATTTTAAGTAGAAAAGAGATCTAATTAGACTACATTATATGCTTATTGTTGTTTTAATTAGTTTGACAGTATTAATGTTTATCTAGACAGCAAAGTTGCATTGTTACAATTACAGTTCAATAATAAATGGTTCATAATTATTTCATATCCAGCAAATCTTGTGTGACAGAGCCATAAAGAGAGGTCTCTCGATGCAATGAAACGTAAATGTCACCATCAACCTTTTTTTGGAGTCAATTTCAGAGAGGCCATAGGTTAAAAATACTGATATAAAATGAACAACTCATAGGGCTGAATTCACTAAGGGGCGATTAGTAAAAACCACAGTTTTTGGGGACTTTTCTGGCAATTTACTAAAGTGAAATTGCCACAAAATCGGCAAGAATGCTGCCTCTTCTAAATCGCCATTTTTACAGTTGCCATGGTGATTTAGAAAAGGAAGAACATATAAATTGCTGTATTTACTATACAGGGATTTGTAAACCCGCTGCACAGTCGCCAAAAAGACGGGCAACAAAAAGAGGTGGGTGTGAGTGTCAATTTTTTTCAAATCGACACAATCTTGGAAAAATAAAACAACCTAGAAAGTGAAAAAAAAATCTTTAAATTTAAATTTTTTTTAGAAAAATGCCTTTGTAATAAAAAAAATGCACGTGTTGCAGGGCATGCTGTGCATTTTATTACCATAAGCGGCAGCATGCCAAATGTTAATGGAATACCGCTGCATACAAAATTTCCCCTCTTAAACATTTCATACACTTTGCCCCATAAATTGTAAAAAATAACGTGCCCCATAAATTTGTCCCAATTGTTGATTAAACCCAACATGCACTGTTAGTAGAATAAACATAGTGTGCCCCGTATGTGCCCTGTATGTTCTTTTAAACTCGTGTAACTCAATATTCATAATAAATCATTCAGATATGATGGAAAAAATATTTTAAAAAATATTAAAAAAAGGTATACTTACAGTCCGGCAGATGTTATAAATAGAGGACCAATATTGCCTGAGTGTTATTTGCAGAGGGACACCACAGAAGAAGCACTGTCTCCAGGGATGCAGCCTTAAGAAGACTTACTGAAATCCACATACTATTATTTTATTAACAGATTGTAATACAGCACTCAGGACCAGATCCAGACTCTGTCTGCCCTAGCAGGAGAGGGGAGTGAACTCCCCCGTCACTCCCCTCTCTCATACGACCACTGATCTGCACGAGTGTGGGATATCCCTCCCACACTGTACCATTACCATTACCATGCTTTCCCCGCCCACCTTAGTGGACGGAGAGGAAACACATCCCATTTCTTCGGAAATGGCATTGCACAGAACTAGTGTAGCACTATCCTAACATTTGGCATGCGTCCTCCAGTCAAATCAGACCACTTACGCACCTTGCGTGCGTAATTGGCCTGGCGTGTGTAACTCTGGATCCAGTCCTTAGTGCTTCACAATTTTAAACAATTGTAGCCTAGACTCTAAACTGGAGCTTACCGTTTAAATTTCTTAACACACACTGTTAAAAGCAAATTAATAATATATAAATACAATTCCTTAAGTGTAAATATTTAAGCTATAAGGATTATCTACTATCCTAAACAAAATGACAGTCAGTCACATGGTCCTATTGATATGTTGAATTCACCTGGGCTATGACATCATTGTTGGTACCGCCCATAGCAACAAGAGGACAGTGCATTCCAAGGAGGGGACACATTATTTTCACTCACATTCACAGTTACACACACACACCCATACATTCATACAAATATTCAGACATACATACAAAGACACACTCATGTAATAGCTTTTAAACGAACAACTGGCACCTCACTCCACAACAGCCATACCTTTAAAAACTTATACTAAAATAAAGACACCGACCACTTAAGCTGGATTTGAAAAAGGGGACATAAGTTTATTATAATTATATTCAAATGGTGGAATTTGTGAACGACTATAAAATTTAGGGTTGAGCACGGTGCAAAGTGGGAGATGTGTGTCACAACAGCAACTTAAATGATAACAGAGGTTATCAATAACAATCATGGTCAGCCCCTGGGCACAAGATTTGATATGTTCTACGTCATTACCCCGCAAATGAATTATTAAACGAGTGCCCAATGATTCAGGCCAAACGATGATGAGGCACGGGACCTGCAATAAAAGGAACGAATTCCACAAATTTAATATACCATCCAAAAATTGACAAGCCCTTTCCAAGGTAAACTTCCACACCAACACAACACCTGCACCCAGGAGGAAATACAAAAGGAAGGGAAAGGAGAAACATGGAGCCAGAGTGAAACCAATGAGGGCAAATAACGCCCCAAAACCCCCAGAGCTTCCAATAGCTAATCAGGAGACCCTACTAAAGGGGATAAAACAGAAGAAAATCCCCTCATGCCCCCCAAAGGCAAGTGATCAGATCTAGCTCACCCTGGCTCCCTTTCCTCCAAAGCTAATGACGCTTACCTGACAAGGAACCTGATAACAAATATGCAAAATTAAAACAAGCCTATTAAATACTAAGAGAACCTTACCTAACCTAACTATGGGGTCTATTTACAAAGGGAGATTTAGGAAAAAATCGCCTAAACTCACGTGAGTTTGCTGTGAGATGGAAATCACCATATTCACAAAAGCTAAACTCACGTGAGTTTAGCTATCTGGAAAATGGCAGCCCCTAAAATCGCGACTGTGATTTTTTCTCTGTTAGGTATACAACTCACAGCATTCATAAAGGTCGATTTGACAAACTCGCAGTCAAATCACCATAAACTCGCCATTTACCAAAATCGCCCTTGGCTGGAGGCGAGTTAGTGGCAATTCTCCCTGTGAGCCAGGAAAACATATGTCAATCTAGTTGACATATGTTTTCCTGTGTGCCAAAAACGACCGCAGCATGCTTGAAAGCCTTAGGCATGCTGTGCTGATAGAACTACATGGCTAAGCATTGAAGTGGGCTCCCCGTCTTCAGCTCCAGTTCTTCTGCTCTTGACATGGCGCTCACTGGCTCCTCCTCGGCTTCGGTGCTGCTCCTAATGACCATTTGGTCACTAGGGGGCAGCCTTTTATTTAAATGATGACGTCAGAGGCCAGAGTCATTAAGACCGCGTATACACAATCTACATTGCAAGAAGTAACGTAGATTACGTTACAAAATTACTGCGCATGCGCAGTAGCACATTTCTCAAAACTCCGGCCTCAATTGCATTGCGGCCGGAGCTCTGAATACAGCCCACCTTCTTTTAGCCACTGAAGGAATAAAACACGCTCAGACTTACCTTGTCTGGCCCTTTCCGCTTTATATTCGCTCGCCGGTAAGCTCGTAACGTAGCCGTAGCCAGGGAGTCCAATGCCAGTGCTTCTAATTTGGATGCACATCTGCCAGAGATGACAGGGGCATGAAAGGCCTTCTGGTTGAGCGTCCGGCACCAACTCCCTATACCTTGACCAGTTCAAGCGCAACAGTGCGTCAGCAATGCAGTTAGAAACCCCTGGAACATGCCCAGCCTTAAAAATGATATTAAACCTCAGACATTTAAGAACCAAAAACCTTAACAGCCTTATAACCAGTGGGGAAGGTGACCGCAGTCCGTTGATGGCTTGAACTACCCCCCAAATTATCGCACCAAAATATAATGCTTTTATTCTGCAGGGCATGAACCCACAGCTCCACGGCCATGACAATTGGGAATAATTCAAGCTCCAACAAACTGGCCATGATCCCCGTGTCAAACCAGGTTTGGGGCCAGGGAGCTGCACACCAAGATCCCTGAAAATAAGCCCCAAAGCCAGTGGAACCTGTAGTGTCAGTGAAAAGCTCCAAATTGGCATTTGACCCATTTGAAAGAATCCACAAATTGCATCCATACACCGATATCCTCCCGCAGGGCTCCAATCAAATGTACAAAATAATGCGAATGTACCCCATGGGATAAGACAAGTGTTGAATCTAAATTTGCCAGGCATCTTTTTTGGCACCACAACCACTGGTGAAATCACCAGACTGGGTGGTACCTCAAAAGGGCCAGACATCCTGTCGAGAGCTACCACTTTCAACACCTTTGATAAAACAATCTGAGGCAACTCCCGAGCAGATTTGCGATTTCTCCTACCCCCAACATGAACCGGCCTAACAATTGGCAATATAAAACCTACCTGTTATTATAAAACTCTAACCATTTTAACATTTCTGGCAACTTGATGGGAGAAGAACCTTTATGCAAACTACCATGTGGACGTGGAGGCTTTGGGGGCAGCAGAGGCAGAGGACTTGCACTCTCTTGTATTTGCAGTTACTTCCACTATTGCATTTTTAATTATTGAAAGCGAAGAATTTACTCTTCGCTGCTGAAAAATTGGGGGATCTTGATTGCTTAATCTTCCTAAACCTCTCATCATAGGTCTTACACATACCTGATTTGGAATTGGCATATTAATCATGGATCAGGTGTAAATACCTCAAAATGCCCACATACTCTGAAGGTCTAGTCTCCAAATAGCAAGCTGCAAAAGGAGAAAAACCTCCCAACCAATTAGAGAAAGACCTGTATGACTATTCCCCCATCCCACCTTTCGCCTTTGCTGCCGAAAAGCCTCCTTACCCGTCTGAGTCACCAAAAACATATCTACATATTATCCACGTTTAATACGTTCCCTAGTGGAACTCCTCACATCCCACGTTATGACAGCATTGTCACATAATAATGGAGGGGGACCAGAACGCTCCTTAACAACCCTCCCTGCAAAACTAACCTTCCCCTTCCCCTTCACTTTATTAGCTTTACCTTCTAAAGTCTTTTTAAGCAGCTTCATAACTTTAGCTGGTCGAATTTGTGACACAGCAGAATCTATCTAATCTCCTGTTGTGGACCATCAATCAAAAATTCCAACTCCTCTTCCTCAAAACTGTCAGGCACACTGTCAAATTCCTCACTCCCATCCTGAATATCAAATTCATCCTGGCTGCCCACCGGAACATCCCTCCTTCCTCCCCCCCTTCCTACACTGACTAACTGGTGCCTACCCCTCCAAACTCCCCTAGCGCTACCTGCCCCCTTCCTGCTAGCACCCCGATTCCCCACAACAAAAACAGTAGAGTCAATTCTACCTCCGCTCTGCCTACCTCCTCCCTCTGATGTCAGTGCCGCTCCTCTTCCAGCTGAGCCGGCCACCCGGGCCACTAAGAGCTGACGACCACGCCAGCTCATGGGGGCCACCATCTTGGATGACTCAGCTTCTGCCACAGGCTGACTGACGTCTGCCACACCGGAAGCACCCACATAGCTGAGGAGACAGAGCACGATCTTACGTGAGCCTTCTCCCTGCAACATGGAGGCGCGCACCTCCACACCCGATCTGACAGAGTCCCCAGCCTCCAGGAAACGAAGAGGAGCAGAGCAACGCCTTACAGGACGAGCCATGTTAAACAAGGTAAGTGAAAGAAAGAAAAAGTAAAGAGAAGCAAGAAAGTGTAAGCGAGAATGCTAAGGAAGGAAGTTAAAATAACCAAATACAGACAGAGCAAATAAGAGATACAAATTTAAGAATCAGAGAAAAAGGAGGGTGAGAAAACAAGAGTAAATATGAGCAGAAAATAGTTCTACAACTACAATCACAATACCACCACAATTTGAAATACTAAGCAGATATCACACCAACGACATTCAAAATGGGAGACAGACCAACAGACACCCAGCACTTATAAAGCCTTGGTCACTTGACGTCAGACACACCCCTTTTACCCTACACAATCCCACCCTACACCCAATTAACATACTTCTAGAACCTTCATACACCAGGCTGCTGTACACTGGGGCCCAGTCGGTCGTTTATGTCACCTTGCACTTAATCAGAGCATGGTTTCTCTAACTGTTGTAAGGTTAATTTATCCACCTTATGAATGCAATAACAATAAACACATTTTTACCACGAATATCTATGGAATGGACAAAGATTATTTTACACTCTATCAACACAGACACACACAGGGCCCGATACGATTAGCTTTGCACTGGCGTTATTTGCGGTGCAAAGCTAATTCTGCGCATAAAAATTTGCTTATTTTTCATACCGTATATGATGGGGAAAAGCGCACCGCAAACTTTTTCCCATCATCCTGGCTAATTGAATAGGGCCCACAGACTAAGGAAAACTTTAAACTGCAGCAAACCTACTAGTCTGTTTTTGAAGTGTAGGAGGAAACACACACTGACACACAGTGAACATACAGACTCCACACAGATAAAGGTTTGTTCAGTAATCAACTCATGACCTCTGTGCTGTGAGACAAAAATGCTAACCAATTGAACTACAATGCTTTTTTATACTGATATGATCATGTGTGTTTGTGTGTTCATGTAGAACTTGTTCAAGAGATCAGATCTCCGAGCACTGGTTGTATGAGAATTGCCAATTGTAGGCCCGCAGTATTCAGGCATCCATTAAATCACATAGCCAATCACTCGTTGGAGGGACTTCCTATAGCAAGTTGCTATCTTAACTCTTCTGACTTCTACCACGGCAAAATGATGATGGTGCTAAAAATTGCTAGTAAAGTGGGTAATCTAATAAACCATCTCTTCTATAATATAACATAACATAAATGTTTTAATCCAATTAATTATAACCGGATGGTGACTCCTGTAATCAATCTCTTGTCTCTCCATGGTCTATAACCCTCTTCATTACCAAGACTACCCTGCACAGAGATTCATTTCTCATTTACCAAAGAGACAAAGATACCTATTCCCAATTATTTTGTCTCAACAGATTAATCTCACCTCTGACACCATGAAGCTCCAGGGAAAACATGGAAAACTATTTGGTATCAAGGACACTTTGCTTAGAGAAGCTGACAATACTAACAAAGTCTGTCTGCTCCGAAAGGGGGGGGGGCAGATTTGCACCACACTAAAGCTGGCCATATGCTAGAGCAATTATTACCCGATCATCCTATTTTCGGTATAGCTCGGTATAGCTTTTACGATGGAATATGTCTAATTTATATCAGGCGCTAGAACACGATATTATAAGCCACCTCCTGCTGGAAGCAATAATAGTCCCAGTGTATGGTCAGCTTTAAATGGAAGTTATTTTTCAACACTGAAACTCATTAAATAAGGGGAGGAACTAGCAATTAAGGAGTAACAGCACTTTATAAGTCATTGCTATGGCCTCACCTTGCATCCACTTGGATGACACTTTTTCAGAAATACATAAGAACATTACAAACTATATAAAAAGGGCAACTAAAATGGTGCATGGACTGCATCACACACAACATACCTTGAAAGAATAAAGTATATATCATGTATAGCTTGGAACAGAGTAG
>WWET01004336.1:42401-68720 GCA_011038615.1 Limnodynastes dumerilii | reverse complement strand
GGGGTCAGCAGATATTTGGGGCTGGTTAAGGGCTTAGACGAAGTATGGTTCCAGGATGAACACATCTCTCCAGAGTAGCTGTTAGCCATGCCAGGTGGCTGGATCTCGGCGCATGCCATCCTGAGCCTTCAGGGTGCGCAATGAGAAAAGAGAGTGATCCGAGTGGCCATATCCTTCCATAGCGCCGTGGACAGGGGCTGCCTGCCCTCAGTTTGGAGTTTCCCTTTAGCTGACCTCCCCACCTGCTGATGTGCCTACTCTCCACAAATTCATAGTCCGCTTTAATTATAATTAATAAAATCTATGCCCCCTTTTATAAAGCGAAAAAGATGTCTGTGTCATTATTTATAGATAATTATGAATAGTGTGTGTAACAGGTCAGCCTTTGGCAGTTTATCCCTTCTTTTCCATATATTCGGATTGTATTTCTTCATCCCATTGGCTGTTATGTTCTGCATATGCCCATGCTTCTGACAGGACGTGCATTGATATTACAATTTATGTACGTAAGCCCCTTTATGCCTTCAGAATGCATAAGTACTCTGTGCATGTGTTCTGCACAAGTGTGAACATGGCTAAGCAGAACACCTTTCAAACGTTTCTGGATTACACAATGCAAGTCTTTATATGGTGGTCAGAGGTAAGGTATTTAGATAGTACAGTAAGGACTTGGTTAGATGCTTACATATGGTCCTACATTACCAGACTTATTTTAAGTGGTGCATGGGCCCAGGGTATGGAATTTATGTGAGGGGAGTGAACTAACCTCGCAGGAATGTAATATAGGTTCGCAGGTAGGATCTGCTCAGATCTAGATTCGGTTCACAATGTACAAAAAGTGAACAGTAAAAAGAATGAATGACTAGAAACCTCCTTTAACAATGGTAAATTTACAGCACAGAGAGGCAATAAAATCACTTACTGTAGTTGCATGTCAAAAAATAATAGAGGTTTTTTTTTAGTTTGCTCAGTTTACCTACAGAACACTAAACATATAGGGCTGGATCCAGACTTTAGAAGGAGCTTGAAAATAAGAGAGGAAAGTTACTCCTGGGCTAAACCATGTTGATTTCAAGGGGAGTCAAGTTAAATGTATTCTTTGCATGTAGTGATATATCTTTGAGCTTACTGCACACAGATACTGACCAGCTTTACTTTTACACTGTTATTTAGACTTGGGATAGGAAACATCACTTCTCAACTCTAATCCTGTTTGCAACAGATGAAATATGACTCCCATGCAATCAACATGGTTTAGCCCAGGAGTAACTGTCCTCTGGATCCAGCCCATAATAATATTTGTGCATGCGATTTCACATTTATTGATTAAAAATGTGATTTAAAATTTATGATTGATGAGATTTAATACTTATACTTTAACCTTAGAAAATGCAAACTGTTGACATTTCTTGCCTACTATTAGAAATAAGGTCACAAGATTTTGTGTATTTCTATTTTTCTGTTTTTAGCATGAGAGAGGTGAACATGTCTGCTGGGCAGAGACAGCAATCTTGGTCTTCAGCAACCTTTCACAACATCGAATGTGCTTAATTCTTCAGCTGAAACATTTCCATTTGAGAGTATTCTGTCAATGGCTGTTTAGAAGCCTGGTAACCTCATTTTATAGATCTTTAACCTAAGACATGTCACTAGTCAAGGAAATTAACTGTCGCTCTGGATCCGAGTAATTGGGAGGCTTTGATTCATATCATGTTTTTACTTTGACTTTCAGAGAGAAAGTTAATAGCTACTGAATCAGCACCCCCACAACTGTTACATTTTGCTTTCCTAGTGTGAAATAATCCAATACAGGGCTGGATTTATAGTTCCCTACGACACCGAAGATGGGTGCCTGACTCCCATAAGGCTGGAGATTTGTCCAACAGGATGGCCCATCCCCTATGCCCACCTAAACTTTGCAAGGTGAACTATATTCAAATTTTACAGTATAGGCGACTTTAAGTACTTTAAGCTCTTCGGCTGTACAGACCAATAACCCACACGGGAGACTTAAGGTTGGGTTATGGCAGGATATATAGTGCCATAACCACACAAGAGACAGTTCAAGCCCCTTTAATGTGTGGAATGCCAGACCTTTGTGCGTATGTAAATTTCCCAGAGGTCTGAATCTGCCCCATAAGTTGTAAATAACTCACAGTGCAATTTGCAATTCTACCACTTAGTTCAAGTGGTAGAATTTTCATTAACCAAACCTACATTTTACACCACAGTGACCAGGAATAAGTTAGTATTGCTAATGGTATTGTCCTAGTATTGCACTGTAGCAATGTGCATAGTTTTGTAGAGTAACCATGTATAAATACCTGAAGGTTCATTCGGCTTGGTCTTAAAATCTGACCCACACCACAGTATCTTCCTGCCTTAAGCAATAAACCAAATTAGGTTGGTAAAATGACACAGTAGTTTCCATAAATGTATTAAACAATAATAACATTTACAACAATAAGAAACAAGCACATAAATATAAAACAATATAATAGCAATAACACAGTAAGGGCCAACTATTAACCCGAAATTGAGCTTATGAGGGTTCAGCTATTAAGTCCACTTCCACGAGCGTCCAACTACAGCCTCAGAGACAGATGACACATTCTCCCAATAACCCACTGGACCAGAGTTCACCCATAAAATTAAACCTAGTACTTTTGCCACCTGCAATCAGCAACTAACCAGCATTCAGGTTAATGGAAAAAACTCCTTGGCGCGACAAAAACTGTGCCTCCGGTAATATACATGGTGAACTTGTCTGCCTTCTCGCCAACACTTAAAGGAGACAACCATCACAATGACAACCTGTAATAAGATAAAACTTGAGACACATGAAGAGAACAACATAAGCAAAACATTACCATTAAGCCTACAAAAATAATAAAGAGAGGGAGCGAGGGAAAATTCTTGAAGACAAAGAGGAGGGATGCACACCTGAGGGGCTTAATAAATGATTGGATCCCGGTAAGCAATAAGAAAGCAAGTAAATAATTAATTATATATTGCACTATTTTTTTTATTATTATTATTATTATTATTATTATTATTATTATTATTATTATTATTATTATTACTATTATTATTTGTATTATTATTATTTTTATTATTAATATTTTTATTATTATTATTTTTATTATTCTTATTTTTATTATTATTATTATTATGCATATTTATATAGTGCCATACATTTTTCGCAGCGCTTTTAAAATTTGACATTCATGTCAGTCATTGGAGCTGCAATCTAAATTCCCTAAAACGTACACACACACACACACACAAGCACAGACTAGGATTAATTTAGCCAGCAGCCAATTAACCTGCCAGCATGTTTTTAGAGTGTGGGAAGAAACCCATGCAGACACGGGGAGAACATACAAACTCCACACAGAAAAGACCTAGTGCGGGAATCAAACTCATGACCTCAGCTACTCACTGAGCCACCGTGATCAGACCAGTTATTGCATAGTGTGTGGCCAGAATAATACATAAATGGAATGTCCTAGTGTGGTAATGGAGAAAGAGCACGGCCTCACTGAAAGCAGGAGGGAAAAGCAATGCTAAGAATCTGCATTGTTACAGGTTACAAGCCATCCTTTCGTTTTCTATTCACTGAACTCCAAATGGATGTGGTGAATGACACAAAGGGATCACTGGTAACAGGAGACAGCCCATACAGCAGTTACAGCCAAGGCAAAAAGGAAAAGGGACTGTTTTTAGGTGGGACGTTAGATGCACCCTCAGAGGCAAAAGTGAGGAGTGGACCCAGGTGGTAAATGTGACCCCTAATTCTACATCAATGCATGGCAGAACTTCATATTATTATTATTATTATTATTATTATTATTAATAATAATAATAATAATAATAATAATAATAATAATAATAATATTATTATTATTATTATTATTATTATTATTATTCTATGTAATTATTTATTATACTTATAATTATAATTTACTAATATGATATAATAAAAAAATAATTTACAATTTATATATATAAGTTATTTTAATCATCCCTATCACTTCCCAACGCAGTGTTTAACTTCCCTTGTGTTTATTCTTAATTCTTGGTTGTACTTAATAAAACTCAAAAGCATCAGAAAAGAGGGGCAAGGGTACAATTCAACCCCCTAAATGTGAAGGGAATGCAGTCCATGGGGAGGTAAGGAATGTTCTGCCATTTTTATCTTTGGCAAATAACAAAACATTATGAAATGATTTTTTGATTACAAGAAATGTACTGTAGCTCTTTGTGGAATGCATATTATAGCGTTTCAGGAACATTTTTCTGTTTCTATGATTTTCATAATGCAATTGTTGCTTCCTTTTTATGTTAGTGGGATTTATTTAAATTTGTTTATAATACAGAAGATGGCATTAGGCAGGAGCCCCAGACCAGAATGACTAAAGGTAGATATTACTGTCGCTAATGTTTTAGCTATAATAATAAGCAGAGCTTGAGTGATGCCAAGGACCACTGGTGCCAATTCTTCCCCTTAATTATATACATATAAATTATGCAGGTTTTACGGCTGATTGGAGCCAGTTTATATATCGCCTGGTTTAATAAGCCACACAACCTGCATCATATACATGTGTCAATAATTAAAAGGATAATCTGACAGTCCTGCCAAGGAATAATGTAAATAGTTCTACAGTAGTTGTTTGGTCAGAAAGTTAAAAAGCAGAACAAGAAATAGGGAAATATGTTTTGGTTCCAATACTTTAACTCACCTATACAAGGGACCAGATTTACTAAGCTGCGGGTTTGGAATAGTGGAGATGTTGCCCATAGAAACCAATCACACTTTCCTATTACATACTAGAGAATGTCAGCTAAAATCTGATTGGTTGCTTTGGGCAACATCTCCACTCTTCCAAACCCGCAGCTTAGTAGATCTAGCCCAAGGGCTTATTTAAAAATCTAACCCTTTCGAAGCCACCTGGCAGCCCCTTTTTATGTTTGAAGAGGATGTTGACATTATTGGGTGGTAGTCACTAAGATGATGTCTGTATAGAAAGGAGGTCACTATGATGTTCTCTATAACTCTATGAGTTTGTGAGGTGATCCTAGTGGGATAAGGGGTGAGGCTTAGAGGGTATATGAGGTGCCTGGACAATAAGCTCTGTATAATCATGGTGTGCAGTTTGAAAAGGGTTAGTCCATAACCTTGGGAGGCACCGTCTTAATGTTTGTTTACATCAGTTGATTCCCCACCTGTTATCAGTCACTTGACACTTTCTCCATTTCAATAATCTAATTCCTGTTTAATAAATCTATGCATCCCTTTTCAAATCCCACAAAGTTGTTGGAGTCTCTGGACCTGATAAAGAGTTTTAGCGGATGAGCAAGCGGATCCGCTAAAACGTAGTATTCAGAGGTGCGTGTTTCATTAGAAACGCACCTTTGAATTGGCCGTTTAAAAAAAAATAAAAAAGGGACTTCTTTTTTTTAACATATTAAAACATTAACCCCTTCCCCCACCTGCTCCGCCGCCGCAACCACCTATGTAAATAAATAAATAAAGTACGTCCCGACAGGGCATGCTGCCGCAAGTAGAACTACAAGTGCAAGCATGCTCATGAATGACAAGGCATGCTTGCGCTAGTAGAACTACTATTGGCAGCATACCCTGCTATCCAGTGCCCGCAGCGCCAAATGGCTTGCTATGCCCATTACTAAAAAAAAAAACATATTGTGCCCACTAAAAATATACTTTTAAAACATACAGGTGCCCCCAGATAATATAAAGTTATATAATAGTGCCAATACCCCATCCCCTTCTTTAAAAAATATAAGTACAATGCCCACATAAAAAAAAGAATAATAATAGCCACATGTGCCCCTCCAAAATCTACTTAATACTTTATATTATTTGGGGGCACCTGTACGTTTTAAAAGTATATTTTTAGTGGGCACAATATGTTTTTGTTTTTAAGGAATGGGCATGTCACGCTATTTGGCACCGCGGGCACTAGATAGCAGGGCATGCTGCCGATAGTAGTTATACTAGTGCAAGGTTGCCTTGTCATTCATGGGCATGCTTGCGCTTGTAGTTCTACTTGCGACAGCATGCCCTGTTGGGACGTACTTTATTTATTTATTTACGTAGGTTGCCGTAGCGGGGCAGACTGGGAAGGGATTACATTTTTACTAAAACTCTTTATTTTTTTTATATGTTTTTTAACAAACTTACTTTTTTTCAGCTCCGGTGAGCTGTGCCTACACTTACACCATCCCTGAGATGATGTAAGCGTAAGGCTTGTAACACCCCTTTTTCCACACGGGTTCGTATGCTGGTGGATACACTAAACTCCGCCAGCAATACAAATTCCTTGCGCTTTTTGCGCATGCACAGTTGGGGAAATACGTTGCGTATTCATGTGATTTTTTTCACAGATGCGCAACTCTGAATCAGGTCCTTTATTTCTAAGGTATAGGAGTGTGAGTGACATGTCGTAGGTAGGTTATGTAACCCATACACACAAAATTTAAAAAATGCTCTAATTAAGTGACTTCATTCTTTGCTGTCTCCTTACTTACATTTTGTTGGCCCTATTAGATTTGTTCCCACTTGTTGACTCCTGCAGATTTTTTTTTCCATAGTGACTAAGTTCAAAATTCCCTCATGCCTTCAACCCATGTCCAATGAGAATGGGGAATAGTTACTCACCCCTGCTTCTTCTAGTTCACTGAGCCGGATTCAAACTTAAAAAAAAATAAAAAATTAGGAACGTTCCTAAGTTTCCACACACAAAGATAAGTAAGAACGATTCACGGATCCTAAAGTAAAATGCTAACCACACCCCTAGCTTTTTAGGAGTTAAAAACATTCTTATCTCTAGGTTCTTATACTTAGGAACGGCTTTGTTTAACTGAGAATCGTGCGTATATATAAGGGTCTTTAATATCCTCATGATTTATGGCTAAGCAAAGCAACACATTAATTGTTTCAATTAAGAAGCAGATTGATTTTCTTAAGCTTTCTTTGTTTTATAATTAACAAAAGTAATCAAAAATTGTATTAAAAATTGCAATATGCAAAAAATGTAGAAAATTATTAAAATCATAAATATTTATTGAATGATTTAGAAAGAACCATTCAGCTTTCAAAGCTGTTATAACACAAATATCAAAATAATAAATATCTACATATATTAGATCTAAACAAAATTTGTATCTCAAGGTCACACACAAAGAATGCAAACATACTACATAGTAAATTAAAAAAATGTTTAAAAAATGTTTACAACAAACAATGAACTCATGCACAAACTGCAAATAAATGTAAATAATAAGTACCTTTCAAAGTCAAACACAAAATGGTGACATAACAGCAGTTTTAAAAGATAAGACTAAGGACCTGATCCAGAGTTTTAGCGGATGCACAAGGCATATACGCTAAAAACGTGCTATTCAGAGGTGCGTATTTCACGAACCTCTGTATTGGCCATATAAAAAGCCGGACAAGTTTAAAAAACAAAAAAAACAGCTGGAGCTCTAATTGCTCCATGGCTTTTTTTTTTTTAACAATGCAAAAAGTTAACCCCTTCCCCCCTGCCCCACCGCAGCAACCTATGAAAATAAATAAATAAATAAATAATTAAGGTACGGGCCAACAGGGCATGCTGCCACAAGTAGAGCTACAAGCGCAAGCGTGCCCGTGAATGACAAGGTATACTTGCGTTTGTAGTACTACTATCGGCAGCAGGCCCAGCACCAAATCGTGACACATGCTCATTGCTTAAAAAAAAACAAAAAAACATACTGTGAACTCTAAAAAAAAAATACGTCAACAAGCCCCCAAATAATTTAAGGTAATAAAATACTGCCAATACCTGTCCCCTTCTTAAAAAATAAAAGTACAGTGCCCACATAAAAAATAAAAAATATAGCCACATGTGCCCCTCAAAATTCTAAAGAAATAAAATAAATGCAAGATCCCTGTCCCCTTCTTTAAAAAATTAACACAGTGCCCACATAATTAAAATAATAAAAATTGCCACATGTGCCCCTCAAAATAAAAATATAAAAATAAAATGCCCATAAGATGGCCCAAAAATAAATAAAAAAAATACTTACCTGCTCTGATGGGGGTCCAGTCTTGTAAGCTTTTTTTTTTTTTAATAAGTTTTTATTGGTACACAAGGTCACAACAATAAATATGCCATGAAGTACAAGAAATTGACGATGATTATAATTGAAAATATTTCTACATTAGTATTTCTCTTAACTATGCAAAGTTATACATGAATAACAACATTAGACAGAAATATCTTACATCCCAGATAAGTTACATAGTAATGAATATGAAACCAATAAAGATATTGCTGACCATGTACACCATTTTTATAAGGAGCCATATGCCACATCAGAACCAGCAAATAATTATTCAATCGCCACCGGAGGATTATTTGCAACCTGTCCCAAAAGATACCATGTAGTATATTGAAATGAATGAAATATCTTTAGTTTTAGAGAATTGTATAGAGTATCAATAAATGATTCCCACACCCCAAAAAAGTCCTCAGTTCTTCTCTCTTTATCCAATAATGTTTCTATCCAGTCCATGCAGAATAGAAAATACAGTTTTTCTCTGAATAGAGCAAAAGGAGGGACCAAAGGGCTTATCCAGGTCTGTAGTATCACCTTCTTTGCTGCAGAGCATAAAATTAATGAAAGTTTCCAGGAATGCCTATCAATTCTCTGGCCAGACGGGAGTATGCTAAATATGGCCAATCAGCATTCAACGGAATATGACTTAATAGGTAAGTTTCAGCATATCTTTTGACCTGTAGCGAAAATTGACGAATTAAAGGACAGCTCCAGAAGCAATGCACCATGTCAGCCTCTGGCATCGAAAACCTCGGACAACAATGCGAGTCCCTGAGACCCATATGATATAGACGTAATGAATGATAGGTATGATGGAAACGTTTTAAAAACATATCAGTATATTGCGATGAAGGTATAACTTTTCTAGAATAATTAAGGGCATCCAGTAGCTTTGAACAAGAAAGAGTCGTGAATGACTGCACACACCTGGATAATCCTGTCCTAGATATGATACATGCTCTATAGGAACCTGCAAAAATCTATAATTAATGGAAATTGCCTTACCAACAGTGGAGGTATTCTGGAGCATAGAATCAAAGGAGTTTTTTTATCATTCAATGTTAAAACACTAAAGACTGAGCTAGCATAATGTTGTGCTTGCAAATATGCTAGTTGGCCCTTGAAGGAATGGAAACTTTTCCACTGCTTTGGGGAACGTATACGGCCTCCCTGTGTCCCTGTCCATAATGTGCTCCACTGAAGCTAAACCCTCCCTACTCCAAAATTTGAAGGGGTAGGATGCCGCACTGTCCTGAGGCTCAGGGTTACCAAGAAAGGGGAGGAATAGAGAATGATGTGCATTAAGATGTAGATGGTGATGCTCCATATGCCACACCTTTTGGGTAGACCAAAGCAGGGGATTATCCTGAAGATCAATAGAAAGTTCCTGATCATGGTGGTGAAGAAAGCTGGCAAGGCTAAACCCACATAAGAAACCTGACTCTAATTTTGAATTGGAATATATATTGCCCCTTAACAACCAATCCTTGACTACTCCAAGAAGAGCTGCATGGTTATAATTGGTAAGATTCGGGAAGTTAATTCCTCCATGTGTCTTAGATTACTGGAGTTTTAGCAAACCTATACGGGGTTTCTTCCCAGCCCAAATAAATTTCCTAAAAACAGTGTTTATGATCTGTGTATCTTTCTTTGTTACCAATAGTAGGAGCGTAAGAAACAAATAGATAAACTTAGGATACAAAATCATTTAAAAAAGATTAGCTCTACCAAGAAAGGAGAGGGGGAGGGATTTCCACCCATGCAGCTCACGCGACAGATTCCTAATGGCTGCTGATATGTTCATCTCATAAAGATGCGCCAGGTTTTTAGGAGCCTTTACCCCTAAATATGTAATTGAATCCTTACCCCATTCAAAGGGCAGGCCCACCGCCCATTCAGGCCTAACACAGCCCGGTCGAAAGGAAAGAGCCATAGACTTTGACATATTAACTTGGAAACCCGATATATTTCTGAAGTCATTAAGGAGCTCAAGAATGGGCCCAAGTGAAGAACGCAGATTTCCTATATATAATAACACGTCATCTGCAAATGCAGATATTTTGATACTAGAGGAACCAATTTTAACTCCTTCAAAAATCTGATGGTTCTGCAGAAGACGAAGGAGTGGATCAAGCACAATATTAAATAAGAGAGGGGACAGAGGGAAGCCCTGTCTAGTGCCTCTCTCCATGGTGATTGGGGGACTTTTAGTCATATTGATTAGTAAATGCGTGATAGGATTAGTATAAAAATGTTTATATAATTTATAAAGATTGGATCAAATTGCCTGTGCTTGAGTACCGCAAACATGTGTGACCATAGATTGGTGTTGAATGCCCGTGTTGTGTCCAAACTAAGTAGCATATGGTCAGTCTTCTTCTGAGGAAAAGATGCTATAGTGGCTGCTATAGCTGACCTAAATGCTTTAACGGACTGTCTGCCTTGAATGAAGCCTAATTGATGTTCTGTGAGTACAATAGGCATTATGGTTTGCAATCTATTAGCCATTATTTTACCCAAAATCTTATAATCAACATTGATGAGAGAAATGGGCCTATATGATTCAACATTTAGGGGATCCTTATCTGGCTTTGGGATGAGTGAAGTGAAAGCTGAGTTAAAGGAAGGATAATTTGGTTGGTCCTTCAGAATACAATTACATAATTCGAGCAAGCACGGAACAAGCTCTGGTTGTAATAATTTGTAGTATTCGCCCGAAAATTCATCAGTACCCAGGGCTTTATATAATTAGAGAGAGGTGATAACAGCTTTAATTTAATCCGTGTGATGGCTGAAACTAGTATTTCGTTTTGTTCAGGGGAAATCTGTGAGAGATCAGATGACTGAAGGAGCTGAGTTTGTAGGGCTTGGTCTGGGATGAATGTTTTATATAATTCCTTATAATAAGCAGTAATATAAGATTGTATATCTTTTGTGCTTGTCAATATACAGGGACGTCTTTTCTACTGGGCAGTTTGTGCTAGTGCCCAAGGGCCCCCACACATCAAGGGGCCCTTCAGCAAAGTCCAGCACTAGCTTAAACTGCCCAGTGGAAAAAACGGCCCTGTCTATTGTCTCTCCCCTTCTGCAGCTTCTGTTTAGATCATTCTGCTGGAAGCTGCAGAGGAGAGAGGAGGGACTAAGACACTGAGCTCCCTGAATCATTCATTCGCTCTGCTTGCTGTCTGTCAAGTGAGTGAGTAAGTCAGAGCAACGTCAGACAGGATCTCCCAGACAGCTTCCACGCTGCAGCCTCAAGGAGCAGGGGAAAGTGAAAGGAAGATGAAGAGGAGCCTGAACTGGAGCAGAGAAGAGAGAATAGGAAAAAAAAGCATCTGCAAAGTCAAGGTAAGTTATAAATAAATTCAACAGTCCAGAATATATGGTGTAATTAATCTGTATTACAGTCACAGTAATAATTGTATTGCTTGAGAACAGATCTATAGTTAATGATTGGTGTGATTGATCTTAGGATCCCTGTATTGACAGCAGTGTGACATCTATTTCTGGTAAATTTATTATGGACAGTGTTTTACTATTTGTCTTTTCTTGGTCAGTAATCACTACTGCACCTGTGTATCCTGCTACAAATGTTATCTCTTTTCAGACTTTGTAATCTTTACTGTGACAGTGATACTGTATGGAATACTGCATAGGAGCTCCTTCCTGTGACACCAGTGTCACTAGGAAGGAGGAGAAGGAGCCGCAGCACGCCGCGGAGGGAAGACTTCTAAAGGTAAGTGAAATTAATAAATACTAACAGGCTGGAGTGGTTACACATGGGTAATACAGGGGGGCTAGTGAAACATGATGGGGAACTGAAGGAGCTGGAGAGACATAACGGGGAATTGGAGGGACATGCTGTGGAATAATGGGGGACTGGAAAGACATAGTGGGGAGCTGGAGAGATATAATGTGGATCTGGGGCACTGAAGACACATGATGGGGGTCTGGAGGTACATTTGAGGGAATTCTGGGGGGCTGGAGACACATGGTGGGAGGCTGGAGAGACATGATGATGAACTGGGGGGCTGGAGACATGCGTTGGGGGGCTGGAGTGACATGAT
This sequence comes from Limnodynastes dumerilii, assembly GCA_011038615.1. Classification (NCBI taxonomy): domain Eukaryota; kingdom Metazoa; phylum Chordata; class Amphibia; order Anura; family Limnodynastidae; genus Limnodynastes; species Limnodynastes dumerilii. The sequence continues at coordinate 56,526 of WWET01004336.1, read as the reverse complement.
TTGGGAATACTGGTGGACTAGAGATGCATTATAGTGATACTGGGAGCAGGACAGATGATGGGAAGGCTGGAGTGACATGATTTGGGAATACTAGGGGGCTGGAGATACATAGGGACACTGGGAGCTAGAGAGACATGATGGGGGACTGGAGTGACATGATTTGGGAATACTGGGGGACATTTTTATTCCTGTGAATGGGTGGGTAGGGGCCCCTGTGCATTGCTTTGCCCAGGGCCTACAATTCTGTTAAGACTGCCCTGTCAATATATGGTTAGTACCTCTTTGTTTTACTGCTGTAATATAGGATTTTTTAGTCCATGGCTTAGATAAAGTCGCCAGGAGCCTCCCAGTCTTATTGCCCCATCTAAAATACTTGTGACGGGTATGGTCAATACTAGATCGGGCCTGAGTGGTTAGGAAGGCCTGTTTTGTAAACTTTTAATCCGGGGGGTGTCCTTGGCAAAAAAAAAACCCTGTAGAGACTACGCAAACTATGTCCTGCACACAGGACATCCCGGCGCTAATGACAGTTCTACTGTCATTGGGGTATATTTATCTTTTCCCGTACGTATGTTAGTTTCCACAAGACCTTCTTAACTGTGAATCATTCTTAAGTCTTGAGGAATGCCCATGCTGTACATTAGTAATCCGAATGCTGCTCATTTGCATTAAGAACCATGCCCCTCTAGCAACGCATGCGTAAGTCTGGCTGTTCGCATGTATGAATCATTCTTAAGTAATTGTTCTTATCTGTGAATCATTCTTACATGGTTTCAGTGCGTAGTTTTGAGTTCTGGGCATGCTCAGTTTGACTGTTCTTAAATATACGCACTTAAATCCTGTTCTTTCTTATCTGTGAATCAGGGCCAGTTTGTCCACCACCCACACAAGGTCTCAAAATGAAACAGCCACATAATATATGTAGAGTTCTCTATCCTTAGCATTCCAATGCATCTGAAATTTTGTATTCAGTTTGTTTGGACCAGACTCAGAGTTACTTACGTCAGGCCAATTACCCATGCAAGGTGTTGCGCCTTCTAGATGTTGCGCTAGTGTTACGTCAGGAACTTAGCTCCGTACGATGCCATTTCAGAAGACGTACATGCTGCTGATCCACCCGCTTTAGTTAAAACAGCCTTATGGCATCGTAAGCTGCCATTAAGCCCGCACGACAGAGGGGAGTGACAGATGGAGTTCACTCCCCTCTCTCGATCGGACGGACAGACTCCCGCACGCACAGAAAGTGTGCGGGAGTCTGGATCCGATCCTTTATGTATATTACACATCGAATGATATCTATATACTGTATTTCATTTTCTGACCCCCTGCATTAATTTTCATTGTACCGATTTTCTCTTTCATTTGTCAGAAAATAAAAAGATTAAAAAGTAAATATATTTTTAATATCCAACGTACATCATTATTTGAGACCTGTGAGTGAGGTTTAACAAAATGCAGGGTATGCTCATTTTACTTTCAAGTCTGGATGAGACATTTATACGTGAGCTATCTGGAGCACATTCTTACCTTCTAAATCTGCAGTGGCTTTTTGAAATTATCTCTGTTGCATTGTTAGGCTGTATCCAGTGAGTCTCTTTCACAGTCCTAATTGGAAAGGAGGAATAGATGTGGAAGCTTGGTTAAGTGATGTGTCGAGTCAGATAACTGAACAGCTAAGTGATTGATCACTTGGAGGAGACCAGACCATGTTTTCTTTTTGTGTTCAGCATCAGAATGAAATGGGACTTTGTGACAAAGGAATACACGTTAATAGCAATCAGAATGTAAAAAAAAAAACAATAGTCAACCACATAGCATGTATTATTCAGGAATAGACAAGTGAAAGGGGAACTATGGGGTGGGTAATAGGTGTCTGAAGGTCAACTGAATACACAAGACAGGATTTAGAACACTATGTCCTCTTTATATAGTAATAGTAAGGATGGAGACATTATATAGAAAACATTTAATTAGACAAATATTTTTCAGGCTTTTTTTTTTATGTATATCTTACTACTCAATACAAGCAAAGTTCTGGTCAGTGTATATTTATGGTTAATTTAGTTGCAAACTGGGCAGCACAATGGCTCAGTGAGTAGCACTTGTGTCTCAGAGTGCTGAGGTCATGAGTTTGATTCCTGGGGCCAGATTTACTAAGCTGCAGGTTTGGAAAGTGGAGATGTTGCCCATAGCAACAAGCTGACATTCTCTAGTATGTAATAGGAAAGTGAGAACTAGAATAGGATTGGTTGCTATGGGCAACATTTCATCTTATTCATCTAACCCCTGGACTAGGCCTTAGCTGTGTGGAGTTTGTATGTTCTATGGCAGGATCAGATACTTTATACATAACCATCCTGCCTTCTCTACTTCCATGAGTCTGTGCACCTGAGTCGTAAAACTTATGATAGGTTCTGGTTGTTGGAAAAGTAGTTACAGTGATGGCGGGAGTTCCCGCACCAATGGCTGTCATTGAGAAGTAGAGACAGCCGAAAGTTCCTTATCGACTGTCTCTAATTTGAATAGCAGCCCATTTAGGTTTTTTTTAATGAATGGGTAAGTATGCGATCAGCATACTCACGCATTCATTTTCGGAAGCGCCGCCGCCGGACCTGCCACATGAATGTTTGGGGGCCTGGTGATTGCAGATCTATTTAATCCCTTGCTCTGGATTCTGATTACAGAAAATATTGATGTCTGAATCTAGCTCCATGTTTTCCATTATAAATATTGTAATATTGGCTAAGTTTGTTTAAACAGGTCATTGTTTGCAGTGGTTGCAATACTTAATACAATAATATATGTATAATGAACCTACTATTAGAAATTTAAAATTTATTAGACGTTATGATGCATCTCATTACCATATAAATGAAGAGAATTTATTTCAAATTACTAGTCAAATGAGTAAAAAAAAATCCTAAAAGTCAATAGTTATTGTCAATGTTCAAAATAAAACCGTGGCATAATAAATATCTAGGCAAATATCAAAATATCCATACATGAAAGCTATGGACTGGATCCAGACTTATGAAAAGGGGGTGTATTCTGATCCTTGAGTGTATGCAGAGGCTCCATCCTGGGATTATATCCATTTGTGGGGTGGGAGGCACAAATGGATTCCACTTTGAAGGGGTGGGTATGCAGATAGTGGAGTTAGAGTGTACCTTCTATACTGTCTAGACTTCCTAACTTGGTTGAGCTATCATATTTTCATATGAGTGGGAGAAGTGGTCACCACTATCCAGCACTGAAACCAAGATCCAACATGAAGAGCTGGATCTGGTCCTGTGTGCTTATATTGTGCTATTGTGTTGTTCATTTCTAGTTGTCTAATTTACAGTATAGTACAGTTTCTATATGTAAGACTGTTAGGGCCAGATTTACTAGCTGCGGTTTGGAAAAGTGGAGATGTTGCCCATAGCAACCAATCAGATTTTAGCTGATATTTTCTTAGTATGTAATAGAAAAGTCAGAGCTAGAATCTGATCTCCACTTTTCCAAACCCGCAGCTTAGTAAATCTGGCTCTTGCAATCTTACATATATAACCTGTACTATACTATACTTTAATTAGACAACTAGAGAGAACTAATTTCTCTGGATAGCACAATATAAGCACATAGGACCAGATCCAGCTATCACTGTTGGATCTTGGTTTCAGTGCTGGATAGTGGTGACCACTCCTCTCATATCAAACCCTCAAACATGACCCATTCCTTTAGGTATAAAATACTCTACTCCTCGGTTTCCAACTGTCAGTTACTATGGTAACCACCTTTGTTGAAGAAGCAAATAGTTTTTCAAATATCAGTTAATTCATTTAAACCAGGTGAGTGACAGTTGGAAGCTCAGGAGCGGTTTAAATTGTACCTAGTGGAATGGGTCATGTTGGAGGGTCTGTCATATGGAGATATGATAGCTCAACCAGGAGTTATAAAAATATATAAATTACTAGTCAAACAGCACTAAAAGCAGCACTTGTTCATTTTGGACCTGATCCAGACTCACACACGCTTTCCATATATGCCAGGGGTTTGTCAGTCTTCACGGAAGAGAGGAGTAACCTCCCCCTGTCACTGCCCTCTCTCGTGTGTAGATCGTGCGACTTATACTGCCATAAGGCAGCCGTGAGTCACATGGGTGTATTGTAACTCCCTAATCTCACCCGTACTGTACTGTAAGTCTCAAATCCCCCCCCCCGCACGGACAGAGGGGAAACACGGCTGGCCTCTTTGTTTGCATTTCCCATCGTAAAACTTATGTAACATCTGGAGTGTGTTTGAACCCTCCCCTTAAAACACCCCACTTACGTACTTTGCGAAGTCTGGATTCAGCCCTTAGTTTGTATGTTGTATAACGTGCTGCTATAGTCAATATTTGGAAGACGCAGGACTCACATTTATACTGAGTGCTAGATACACATTCTTTATAATGATTTCAAAGTTCAATCACATCAGCAGCAATAGGAATCAAGAGGCCAGATATCAAATGCTGCAAAAGTTGTTGCTTTCGCTCAGCAGGGTTCCGCATTCTGCATATTGAGAAATACTTCACACAATAATTGCTGTTTCACACAATGAGTTACAATGAAACCTCTTAACCCCTGTACTTGTGAGTGACAATGCTGAGGTGGTGTGAGATACACAGAGGTCTTCTTCCTACTCATTTACAAAGAGCAGCAGAAATGATTTTGTATCTGCACTTATGGATCCATATATCACATCAAACATCAAATTATGGGGGAAAAAGGCAAGTTCATGGAGGCTGATTGTGCAAATGTGTGAGCGCCACTTCAGATACATCCTTAAACTTTTAAGGATCTAACCTTATATTATGTTATAAGTTATGTTTTTGTCTTTCTCCTAAAATTTGCTTGGTTAATGTCTTGATCAAATGCATTGGATGTTTATAACGGTCAAATTATGCTCAGATATAAACAAATATGGTGTGGAAAATGTTTGTAATAATAATAATAATATTAATAATAATAATAATAATAATATACTTCTGGTCCATTGGAATTAGGGAATTTTAATATCCATGCAGGAGGTGATGAATAGATCAAAATGTCTGGGAAATCCAAACCTGATCTTAAAAGAAATATTGGGCTACAAAGTGTTATAGTTTATTTTAATCTTGGATATTGATTCATTGTCTTTTGAGATCTGTGAAATTCTTAACTCCTACACATGTGCCATTATCTACATTCACATGAGGTCACAGGATCTCAAGGAGCAGAGGACTCATAAAGCCTAAAACACAAAATCTTCCCATAGCTGAACAGATGTCTAACCAGTAAGATCAGAATATAACTGTACTCTCTAACACTGTATTGAACAGATCTTTCCAACTACTGAGACTTGTTTACAGCAGTCAAACACTTCCCATATATCTGAAAACACTTCTTGAAGTAAGAACAAAATCTGTTACTACATATAAAAACTGAAAAGTATTGCTTGAAACATCGTTACATCTGGGACTTGGTGCTACTGTACTTAAAAAATAAAGAACAAAAGATACTGTAATGAAACATTTGTAACGCTATAAAAACCTACCGATGATCGCTCCCTGAAACTGAACTGAAAATAGTCTTTGGTGAAAAGATAATCATTAGAAACATTGGTCCAGATTTACTAAGCTGTGGGTTTGAAAAAGTGGAGATGTTGCCTATAGCAACCAGTCAAATTCTAGCTCTCACTTTCCTATTCTATACTAGAGAATGTGAGCTAGAATCTGATTGGTTGCTATGGGCAACAATTTCACTTTTCCAAAACTCACAGCTTAGTAAATATGGCCCTAAGAGCTTATTGACATATTCTACATGTTATCTGTTAAATGTTTGATGTCATGCTAAGTGTATTGTCATCAAAGATATGATATTGATCTATTGAAATTGTGAGTCTATGAAAACAGGTGGTGGGGGAGGGGAAGACAAGTTTCTCATCATTAACAGGTTTATGTACTGTACATGCATGTGTTTGCCTTGTTTGCATATGCAGTACTAAAACCCATAACCAGCAGTGCAAGTAGATGCACCTAACCATTTCCCCTTTCCAGCTGTGCACAATTCTGATAACTTGTACCACATTTTTGTCCTCATATTGCATGTCTTACCTAGCTCATATCTTAAAACCCTTCTCTTTATTCCAACATGTTCATATACATACCCGTCAACATTTTAATGGAAAATAGGTACACCTGGAGGGATGTGTCTTTGAAGGAGGCGTGGCTTGTCCCATAAAGGGGCATGGCTAATTTTACACCTTATCATATGAGCTAAGAATTCACAGGTGAGGGTTTTGTCACTTTAGCAGAGCTATAGGAGTCTGTCCCCACAGCTCTGCTATAGTAATTAGGGACCGGATCCAGACCCCTTGCATGCTTTCCGTACGTGCGGGGTCTGTTCGTCCGTGAGAGAGGGGGGAGTGCATGCCCCCTGTCACTCTCCTCTCACTTGTGGGCTTTATGGCAGCTTACGCTGCCATAAGCCTGCCTTAAATCAATTGTGCGGATCAGTTGACCCTCCCATACTGTACACTTTGCATGTTTCCCCCCACCCACTTTAGCGGGCAGGGGGGAAGCATGCTTGCAAATGGGCTTGTACGGAACTGAGTTCTGTATGAAGGTTGCTACGCAACCAGTCAAATCAGGCCACATACACACCTTGCGTGTGTAAATGACCTGACATACTCAGGTCTGGATCTGGCCCTAAATGCTTCAGGACTGGAAGGTGAGTATAGGGGAGAGGGAATTACTGGGCCAGAATCTGGTACAAGGGCCATTTTAGCCAGTACAGACCATTAAAAAATGGTACTGTACCTGCTAAATAGGTACAGTTGGAGGGTATAAATATATAGTGTGTGTGTGGGGGGGGGGGTCAGCAACGCTAAGCCCAATCTGTACAGGGTATCAGTCTCACAGCCATCTCCAGCAGCTGAGGCAGTACCTGCAAAGCATTTCTTACTGGTATTATATCCCTTCATGTACCCTACTTGCTCCATTGCTCCCAACATGACCCATTCCATTAGGTACAAAATGCTCTACTCTTCAGCGTTCTACTGTTAGTTACTATGGTAACCACCTTTGTTGAAGAAAACTATGCGTTTCAAACATCAGTTAATTCATTAAAATCAGGTGAGTGACAGTTGAAACCTTTGGAGTGGAGTAATGTGTACCTAATGGAAGGGGTCATGTTGGAGGGTATGTTGCCCATCAAATACTGTGGCTGTTCAGGAATTTAAGAGTAAGGTCAAAACAAGTACATCCAAACAGGTGACTCCAAACAGACTGGATTAATGAATTTATCTTCCCTTCTATTTCTCTTCTTATAGAAAAATAGATATGCAGTAGATAGGTAGATAGGAACCAGTGCTTTTGTGTAAGGTTCTTTCTGAATTTCCTTTCATTTATACAGCATGTGTCAGTGCTGAGACGTTAAACCAATGTATTTAACGCTGTGTTCTAATTGCTTTGGTGACAGTACCCATATCCCCTCAGATAACCAATTAGCATCCGTTAGATTGTTATCACACATTTCCAAGTGAGGTAAATGTGGATAAGCTGTGACAAGCACAATGTGGTAAATAGTTTAGATGCAATGATGTCCACTGCATCCCTACATATGACTGTGTAACCACCACTAACAGAATGTTACCTGCTTCGTGCTCAGCAAACACAAAACTATTTGGCAGGTGACCAACTGTCAGAAAGTGCCCGGAAAACAGCCACAAACATCTGCTACCTCACATCATTTGCAGATGGCACGTGGTAAATTGTAGTAAAGGGTTAAACATGACTAAAAAGGATTAGCTGGGCAATGTGTAATAAATAGTGACAGCTCTCTGCTCCTAGTTGAGATCTGAGTCACTCGTGTCATTGTGCAATGATTGATTTTTGCAACTAAATACACTACATCTGTATAATAGAAACCATTATGAATGGAATGACATACAACTACTGCTGCTACTACTACTTCAGCTGATGTACTACAAACACATTGGAGAACTTAAGGTGGGTGTCTGCACGTGGAAGACCATACAAGCTTTGGACCCCCACTGGCTCTGCATTCATATCTCAGGATCCATCGCTGGCAAAAATCTGGATCCAGTCCAATAATAATAATCTGGATGGTCAAGTTGCTAACTTGCACCTGTTTTTGTATCTAAAAGAGCCACTTGGGGCCAGAGTTACTAAGCTACGGGTTTAGTGGAGATGTTGCCCATAGCACAGGGTTGCCGACTCTCCCGGAATATCCGGGAGACTCCCGAAATTTGGGCAGTTCAACCAGTATCCCGGGAGAGCCGGCAAATCTCCCACAAGTCCAGACCCCCTAATAAACTCTGTTATAATCCCTAGAGTTACTAGGAATGGGAGGTATTTGATGATGTAATCAAGCCCCACCCACCCCCCTAGAACACTAGAGATCACAATAGTGATTGACAAGGGGCGGGGCTTAATGACATGATTTGCATACATTGTGTCATTAAGCCTCATACCTTGCAGGCATCAATGGCTTCCCTCCTGGTTCATCCCAGTGGGAATCCTTAAAAAGTCAGCAACCCTGCCATAGTAACCAATCAGATTCTAGCTCTCACTTTCCTATTACATACTAGAGAATGTCAGCTAGAATTTGATTGGTTGCTATGGGTCATATCTCCTCTTTTTCAAACCCGTAGCTTAGTAAATCTGGCCCGTAGAGTTTGAGGAGGGTAAAACCTAAATGAACTCTAATTTGCAGAGTAAAGGAGGCAATCCAGTATTTTTATACTTCAAGTTAAAGCAGCCAGTCCTTTTTTGGCATAGAAAAAAAACAATGGAAGATGGAATCTCCAGGTGGAAATGCACTATTCTATTTTTTATTATGCTTTTCTTTAGTTAAAAAACAAAAAACAAAAATTTAATAAAAATAATGAAAAAAAATGTAACATAAAAGTACTTTTTGAGCCTCACAATATAATGGATTATTTGTGCTAAACGATATCAGCGTGTCGCTGATGTAAAATTTTCACAATTTTCTCGCTGTGTGATTCATAAAGTCTAATGAGAATAAATTCATTAAATTAATCCAGATAATTAGCAAACGTAGTGCTGGCTCCTCGGATGTCTATCTTGTGACACAATCTTGGCATCTGATTTCAGCTGTGAACGCAGGGACTGTGTCCAAAATCTTCCTTAGTAGACGAGCAAATTCATCTTAATTAGTTCTTCATTTAAATGAAATTCTATCCTGCATGTCTTAGCAAAGAGGCACATAAAATAATAGTTCTAGTTAAATGTATAGGGTGTAAATTTTATCTCGTGATTTCTTCAGTATAAAAGAGCAGCGTTTCAGAGTTCCGCTTCCGCAAAACGGCCCCACAAGGCAATGACTGCGTGTTGGTGCTTCTGACCTCGGAAAATGCAAAGAGTGGGCAGTACAATATATGATAATATGATTTTTGAGTGCTCCTGTTGTCCTCCGTGTTCACACGCAGACAAATATAACCTGGAGAAGTTGTGAGTGCAGTATAATAACAGTTTTTTTAGCATTTATTTAGCAATTGAGTCATATGACAAAACCAATGATTGTGCAGACAGGTGTTCTACATTGCAGTTATACTTGTCTGCACACTTTAAATAGCAGAAGTGCGTAATGTAAACATCCTGTCCTTGGATCTTGTGCAATTGTGATTACTTGATTTGGTGAGGGTTCTTTTTCTTTCTTTCTTTCTTTCTTTCTTTCTTTCTTTCTTTCTTTCTTTCTTTCTTTCTTTCTTTCTTTCTTTCTTTCTTTCTTTCTTTCTTTCTTTCCTATCAGTTGCACTGGTGCAAACTAAATGGGTGGCTTACCCTTACTCAAGTAACCACACAGTGTTGCAAGAAAAAAGGACTCAGCCGAGTCTCGAGTCTTTAAGTTTAGTATTACAATATTTAAAATAAACAATAATACGGAGCCTCTGGGTGACGGGCCGGCATAGGCGGCGGCTGCCCCCAACTCCAGTGGAGTTTGGGGTCCAGCTGGCCCCACTAGGCCCCAGGTAATGCGACAACGAGCATTCAAGGCCCCGTCTGCGCTGGGTACCCTGCTTGTCACTCTGCCCCTGCCCGCCCCGCGCTTACCCTTAGGCAACGAGCTGCCCCATCCTGCCCTGTACTGGCACTTGCCCCTACTGTTCCTGCACTGCGCTCCGCCTACTTTGGCAGCCTACCCTCCGCAGCTTTGCCCCTGGCTAGGGGCATAGGTATAGTTAGAGGGGTAATAGACCCCTGTAGTATAGAGCATTAGGCTGAGGGGTAATAGGCCCCTGTAGTATAGTTCCCCTTCCTCTTACGGGGGTGGTGACGGGGCCGGAAGGCGTGGATAGGTCCCGTCCCGTTCGCCAGTTAATTGGCGAAAAGGAGGTGTCTGAGGCCTTGGCCAGTGATGATGTTCACCTTCCCCGTAGACTATTTGCACCCCGTTCTCTCCCACAGGTAATTCCAGCCGTAGTCAGTTTGCTAATGCTTGTCTTATCCTTTTTTCAGCAGCAGAGGTCATCGTACCAAGGGCACCGGAGGATCACATCTCGGCTACGCTGTTGGTGTCTGCAGGACCGGGTAGGACCCTCTTTGGTTAGAGAGCAAATATCAGGGAGAGAGGGTGGGAGAAAGATCCAGACGATCAAGGAGGAAGGGACTAAGCTAAGTAGGCTTATAAAACCTCTGCCCCTTAAGTCCACCCCTTACTGCCACTGGCCCCCATTCCCATAACTTAACAATTAAATAATAAACAGCTAGCTGGGCCATGGCACTTCCCAACCCAATGTTTAACTGGCTTCAGGCTAAATGCTTTTAAGCCTCAGTTGTCCTTCCTTCCTTCCTACCTTCCTTCCTTCCTTCCTTTCTTCCTCATCTATTGTGCTACAAATGAAAAGCTTGCATTAGGACTGAGGACCTACAAAATGCGATGTTCCCAGTATAAAACTCCCAACACGCTGTGACTACCCAATGGCCAATAATCGTGACTATATCTCTGCTTATGCCAGTCCTAATACATATAGTATGTATGTGGACAGCTTTACTTAATGCAAATGTCTTACTACAGGGCTCAACCGTTTGAAAGAGAGAGAGAAAGAAGAAAACACTAAACCCTGGAGATATATTCTCAAAATGGAGACAATGGAATTCTTAAGAAGGAAACTATGTACGGACATTGGGCCTGATCCAGAGCTATGTGTTCAATACGTTTTCTAACGTAGCGTATTTTCTATGCACTCCCCTCGCATGTACGTACTTTGCCGTTTTATGCTTCCCGAACCCTACCTTAACTTTATACAGCGTAAGAAATGATGTATGTATAGGGAGCACATACTTACAAGCCTAAGCAGGCCCATACTGTACGATTTAAATGCCTCACCCCGCCTCCAAAGCGTAATTGCGGGTTTAGTATGGCTGGCACGCCCCTTCATTCGTAGTTACTCTGAAAATATGTGGCTGGCCCATACACTCTGCGTTACATTGCGTAACTTCTGCCGTGCGCATGCACAGTAAGTACTAATGGGCGCTTTTATGCTAGAAGCTAGCGTAAAATCACTTGCGTGCTTAGTTCTAGATCTACCCCATTGCCTCTCCCCGCCTCCCCCAACCCTCCCCGGCTAATCTAAATCCCCCCTCTCACTTCTACCTAAACACTCAACACATTATGCCACCTCTTTCTAACTAAAACACTTTATACCAGCACGTAGGCAATCTACGTACCTAACTGGTAACTATGCATGCGTAGTAGGTCATTTCATATAAATATGCACCTAAGAAGCGTCAATACGGGCCAATAACACAAGACAAGAAGTCATTGGCGCAGTTGAGCATGATCTAGAAGTTAACAAGGATATATGTTTTAAACACATGCAAATTTAGAGCATTTATGGGAATCATTGTGCTTTAGAAGAAGAAAGAATCTGTGTGTCTATAAAAAAAACTATACAGGAACGTTAGTCTGACAGCAGAAGAAGCGACATACAACTGAGGTTATGACAAATTATCACATTTATGTTGGTTTAATCAATTAATTAACGAAGGGATGATGGATCTGCCAGACCTTCTAAAATATCATGGTCAATGACGATTCCATTATCAAATGACTAAGAACAATTTTGTATTTCCTTGTTACACAGCTAACACTGTATAGCTGCAGCAGCAGTCATGACATTTAAAATTGAGTGAGAATTGCATTACTCAGACCCCAATTCCTGTGTACTATACAAAATGTCACCATAAATGTGACACTTAAATAAAGACAAACACACACAATAAATAATAACTAGACAGCATGCTTCAACACAGGACTGTTGCTAGCTATTTAGGTGCCCTGGTAGAGAGACTAATCCCTACCCCTTACAATATATTATGGTGTAACCTGGCTATGCCTTAGTTCTTACCTACCTAAAACTGAATTATGCCTACACTGTCCTTTACCAACATTACAAATTACATCTCCCTGGTCATAACACTCTCTCTGCATTCCATTTTATACCCCCACAGTACATATTATATAATTTTGTCACACCATTTTTCCCAAATTGCATTATTTCTTCCATCACAATCACTCAGTAAAACAACAAAAAAATGGAAGTATAATATGCAAACGTGACAAAGAATAATAATCATTTTCATACTAATAATTAGACAGAAAAAGGAGTTCATAATAAACCCCTTGTGCCAGATTTACTAAGCTGCGAGAAAGGAAAAGTGGAGATGTTGCCCATAGCAACCAATCAGATTCTAGCTGCCATTTTTCTAATATGTTATAGGAAAGTGAGAGCTAGAATAGGATTGGTTGCTATAGGCAACATCTCCACTTTTCCCGCAGGTTAGTTAATCTGGCCCCTTGAGTCTCTAACTCTAACAAAGACCTGTGAGGGGGAACTTTTTGTTGGAACCCAATACAATAATCATGAGAAATCAAAAAACATGTATCAAGAAGGAATTTACATGAGCAGCCAAGGGCATAACTATAGGGGGGGCAATGGGTTCAGTTGCTGTGGGGCCCAGCAATCACCCCATTGTACCTGTACTTAAATTTGTCCTGAAGATGCCGAATGCATCTTAAACAGTGCTGTGGAGTCTGTCTCTGCAGCACTACAATAGAGGGTCATGGTGGATGGACAGTCTATCCACCGTGACCCTCTATAGCAGTGCTGTGGAAAGAGATTCCACATCACTGCTTCAGATGCAGCCGGTAGAAGACAGGACCCTGTGACATCAGGAGTCACATGGTATGCAGCGCTGGTCTGGCTGCAGGAGATACTGGTAAGATAAAGTCTCTCTTAGCTGTTGTGCACGGTGCTGAGTGTGTGTGTCATTGTGTTGTGCAGGGTGCTGAGTGTGTTTGTCGTTGTATTGTGCAGGGTGTTGGGTGTGAGGGGAAAAGTAAAGTTTAGCAGGCTATTTGTGTGTGTAAAGACTGGCATGTTAGATGTAACAGAAAGCAGTGTAAGGGACAAAAGTTGGGTGCTGTGTGCTGTATGTGAGGGTATATGAGAAAATTGCTTATAAAGTTAGAAACATGGTTATTTATAGTAATATGCAAAAATAGATCCACTGCACTGACAAGCCTGACAATAGGTACAAACTACAAAAAAGTAAAAAGCAAAACTTATTTATTTATGGGCACTCAGAGACATTTGTATTGAGTGTGTATTTCTTTTAAATAAAAATTAATTTACTACATTTATAAATTTTTATTTAAAAGAAAAACATACTCAATACAAATGTCTCAGAGAAAAATTGCAAACAGGGACTGGTATATCTTTAAAAAGGCTGGCAAGGAGAGGGTTGTATGGGAGAGAGACTGGAATGCAAGGGGTGGTATGGGAGAGTCTGGCATGCAGGGGGTGGGTGGTATGGAAGAGAGAGGCTGGCATGCAGGGGGTGAGTGGTATGAAAATGATATATTGGCATGCAGGGGGTGGGTGGTTTCGAAGAGAGAGAGGCAGGCATGCAAGAGGTGTGTGGTATGGAAGAGAGAGAGGCAGGCATGCAAGAGGTGTGTGGTATGGAAGAGAGAGAGGCAGGCATGCAAGAGGTGTGTGGTATGGAAGAGATAGAGGCAGGCATGCAGGAGGTGTGTGGTATGGAAGAGAGAGAGAGAGAGAGAGGCAGGCATGC
>WWET01004335.1:112742-122872 GCA_011038615.1 Limnodynastes dumerilii | reverse complement strand
TATTGCCAGCCTCCATACCTGCCCATAATGCCAGCCTCCATTTAATTTCTCACTTACCTTTGATGTCTTCTGCCTTTCACTGCTTACCTTCTTCTGTCCCTCTGGCGGTCCCTGCGTCTGTGTCAGGCTCTCCCCGCAGCTCTGCCTCCAGTTGTCTCCCCGCAGTGCGCGCTGAACAATGACGTTGGGTGACCCAACGTCATTGTTCAGTGTGCACCGCGGGGAGAGAGCCGGAGGCAGAGCTGCGGGGAAAGCCTGACACAGATGCAGGGACCGCCAGAGGGACAGAAGAAGGTAAGGAGGGAAAGGCTGCCCCTCCGGCGGTCCCTGCGTCTGTGTAAGGCTCTCCCCGCAGCTCTGCCTCTGGCTCTCTCTCTCACATCACGCACTGCACAAAGACGTTGGGTGACCTAAGGTCACCACAACGTCATTGTGCAGCGCACACCGCAGTGAGATAGCTGGAGTCAGAGCTGCGGGGAAGAGAGCCTTACATAGACGCAGGGACCGCTGGAGGGACAGCAGAGGTAAGTTAAATGTAGGCTCCATTTTTTTATTTTTTTATTTTTTTTTTAAGCACTCGAGTATAAGCCGAGGGGGGCTTTTTCAGCAAAAAAAATGCGCTGAAAAACTCGGCTTATACTCGAGTATATACGGTAAATGTACTTAACGTAAAAATTGCACATTAAACCTTCCTTATAACATGTGATTACTAAATACAATGTTTATTCCATAGGTGACAGCGCCTATCCTCAGAGGCTCTTTCTGTTAACACCAGTGTTGAACGCCAGTACAGATCAACAGATTGCATACAATGCAGCACATACGGCCACCAGACAGGTCATAGTGCGCACATTTGGAATGTTAAAATCTCGATTCCGGTGCCTGGAGCCCTCATGTATGCGCCTGTAAAGGTATGTGATATTGTTGTTCTGTGCTGTATATTGCATAACATCGCAATACAACACGGCTTAACATTTGAGACTGAGGCTGACGTGGAGGAGGTAAATGATATGGAGGAATACCATCATGGCTCATCTCAAATCAGCAGTACAATTTGCAGTCGTGTGATAGAGATATATTTTTAAGTAAGTATTAGTATCTTTATAATATACTAATTCCAAAAAAAAGTTAAATAACATAAAAAAAAATAATCTAAATTACAGTGATGGTGCTGTTTTAGATCTTGTTTTGGGGGCCAAAAAGCCTATTTCCGTGTTGCCAGACATTGCTGCAGATCTTTTTGATGCTCTGACTGGTGCTGGCGTTACATCTGTGATAATCGAGGATGATGTTGATGGGATAGCCTCAGGTATTGTTTGCATTGTATCTTTTTTGATTGTGTAATCAAAGAAAGCTTTCATCAAATCTTTCCTTTCAGTTAATGTTTCTTTGAGTCTTTCGAATGCCCTGTTATTTATTGACATTTGCTCATGTAGGGGGTCTAGTTTATTGATGATTTGAGTAGTGGGATTTTGAATTGCATGGTAGGATGTTGATGGCCCAGGTATTTCCTCATCATGTTGTGGAGGTGACAGGGTGGATGGTGATGGTGATGCCAGAGCTGGTGGTGGTGGTTGTGCAGGTTGTGGTGTTGTTTGTGATGTGGCCTCAACATCTTTTTCATGTATGGATTGTGTGTCATCCTGTCTTTCATTAATATCTATGATAGAAGGAAATGAGATAACAGGGAACATGCAATGTGACTACGTAATAAATGTTTAAACAAATTTAACAAAAAATACAACCTTGTAAGATGTCTACACTGTGTGATGCAATATACAGTCATTTTAGATTTCCACTACTCTATTGAGATACATTTAAGGACATTCAACATTTGATATTTAAAAATAAGACACTTGAAAAACTGTATATCTTTAAAGTAGATGTTATACAAATAATCTGATATCACTTTTAATATTACCTTCACTGTCTTCTGATTCTGCGTTTGCCACTGGACGCAAGAGTCTTGGTGGTGGACCGTCCATGGTGTCATGGTCACCAACACCCTCTATCTCAGCTGTAGACACAGCACGCATGGCCAATTTTTCTAATTCGGTGAAATTCAAGGTTTTAGGTATTGGTCCAGCTCCTGTTTGCCTTGAATGAGCGTATCTCTCAGACATTTTTTTTTTATTTGATTTTTGAAATCCTGCCATCTGTGTATGAAATAAAATATACTTTAACAATAGAACAATAGATGTCTGGTTTGGTTAGGACAACTTTGTAGTAAATTATGCTATATAATGAATAATTAGCATTAAATAATGTTAAAAATATTCATACCTCTTTTTCAGAAGTTTTACTGTTCGGAACATACAATTGGGATTGATTTTCCTTGAGTAGGTGACAAAACGATCATGAATGCCATTCCACACACTTCCTCTCAGGTGAGCAGAGATCTCACCACCCTCAGTATATAAATGTTCCATCACCTCAGTCACTAAAAAAGTAACCTCTTGTGCAGTGAAGTTTGGATTTCTTTTCTGTCCCTTTGGACCCATGATGATCACAGTGTGTATTTACGCACGTGGACGTGGGTATTGCACGCCTTTTTACGTGCTTCATTTGCACTCTGATTGGCTAATGGCTTTGACTGTTTTGATAGGCTTGTTTTTCCATTATGTCTCATTAAATTTGCCTGTGCGTGCTTTCACTCTTACGTATGTCCGCTGTATAACCGTTTAACAATTATAAATAATAAAAACAACCATTTTGTTAAATGCATTTAGCAAACGTTTTATAGAACGTTGTAGTGATTAGCAGGATGTGTGTGGGCCTATCAAGTTTATTCTTAGGTGATTGACAATTACATGTGCATATGAGTGAAATTAGATTTAAATATATGGTATCGGATGAAGATTGGCTGCTCTTTGTGGGCGTTACAAGACACAACCAATGGCATAGCTAGATCTAAAGCTGCGTTAGTATGATGCAATGTCACGCAGAGTCACTTGGTGTGAGTTCATAATTTTGATTATAAAATGGCAGCTGCACGCGCGGAGCCATTCTCGCATGCAGAGTTGCGGATCCTGGTCCGGATCATGGACCAGTTCGACCTCCGCCAGCCCCGCTGTAATGCTGCAGCATATTATCGCATACAGCGGGAGATCAGACGCCGTCTTCGTGCCCACCGGCGTGTGGATCAACTAATGCGCCGGTTGTCCGATCTAAGGCGGCACCAACCCGATCTGCTTGCGGAGGTCCGCATGCAGATCCAGCGGCATGCGCGCAATAATTATTCACTTTCACTCATTACTTTCAGTCATTAGTTTTTACTTATGTGCTGCTTACTATGCAGTGTTTCTTATTTTGTTTGTGAAATCATGATGTGTCCAATAATTTCATGTGTTATTACCATGATGTTGGCCAAACTAGACTTTTGAAATAGTTTGAAGTTTGCTGTTGTAGTGATGGCCATGCTGTGTGTGGCATTAAAATGTATTGATATGTATTTGACATTGATATGTTCATATTTTTCACAATTGATTTACAAAAATATTCTTTTATCTTTGATGGGGTTTCAAGAGACAGACAATGGCTTTCACATGTTAATAGGGCAAGAGTAACTATGATAAAGCAGTAAACAACATATTTTGAATGTAGTTTATTTTTTATTTACAATTGTATTTGTTTATTTAATTATTTTTTAACTGAAGTGTCTTTCTGTTAATTAACATGTGTATAATTTTTTTTATAACCATTAGGGCGGGACAGACACAGAATGGCGGAATTTGCCTGCCGACAGCTGCAGCGTCAGGAGGAAGAGGAGGAGGAGCTGGACCAGCCTCCACTTTCCCATCAGCATGAGGAAGAGCAGCAGCTGGAGGAGCAGCGGATACCTCCCCCCAGCCTGAGGAGGAGGAGCAGCAGCTGGAGGAGCAGAAGCAACCTTCCCCTCAGCCTGATGACGACATCGAGGAGCACCATCATGTGCAGCAAGCACCCATTGAAGGGGGGATGGGTAAGTGTATTTTGTTATAAATCATTTATGTTTCTAATTGTTTACATGCAAAATGTAAACAAGGTTTAAAAAAAAGATTGTACCATCTGCATCCTTCAAAATGTAAACCAAAACTTTAAAAAAATATAAACAAACATGTGTTTTATCTTTAAGAATGTAATTGATGTCATAATAATTAAGGACATACCAGGAATGTGTCTGACATTTCAATATTTTTTCTTTTTTTACCAACAGATGTGCCAAACATGGACCCCTTCAATGAGGAGGTTTTAAATATGCTGCACATGATGGTGCAGATGGGCCAGACGGCACAACTTTTAATTAATTTATTTCATGTTTTAAATCGTTAATTTTTTCTTTATTTTTTTTCTAAATCATCTCTTTTTATTTTTTATTATGTTTAAATAAATAATTGTTATCTTTACAAAATGTGTTGTGTTTTTGTTGAACCACAAACATTTACATATACATACATTACATACAACTTACATTATAGAAAACAGATAATTAACAAGACATTAATTAATTCGACATATTTTATATAAAAAAAAACCAATTACACATGTACATAATCAAGCATTGTAAAAAAACATTTTTATTATGATTGACATAAAGGATAAAAATACATAGGTTATGTTAATGTCCAATATGTCTTTATATGTAATATTTATATTGTTTTGAGTACTTCTAATTGATAAACAAAATATGTTTGTTGTAAAAATAACACATAAAACATAAAATTACTATCAGGCCATTTAGATCAATTTATAAATATATATTTGTATATTTATAATATATTTAGATAAAATATACAAATTATTATCTTTATTTATACGCATACAACAGTAATTGTCAAAATTACACATGCATACTATGGAAAAAAACGTACTTGTGAAACAGACGTACGTATTCAGCAAGCGTCCGCATGATCCACAACTACTAACGTTTAGATAAAATATACAAATGTAATTATCTAAATTTATACGCATAGAACCGTAATAAAAAAAAAATACACATATATACTATGAAAAAACGTATGTATTTAGCAAACGTCCGCATGATTCACAATTACTACCGTATTACGTGCTGCGTATATTCGTTAACCAATACGCTCGTGTGCGGACGTATTTTATAATAATACGTGTTATGGGTGTGTCAACGTAATTTACGTTGTTTCAACAATGCGTAATTTTATCGGTTACGTTCATGCGTATTTACATACGTTTACGTACGTAAGTACATACGCAGACGTTGTTCTGGATCTACCCCATAGTCCTTGTGTCCTTCTATTCTCTTGTTCTAAGAGGCGTTATGCCCCTAACTGCATTGGTTCAGTGATATCCACATAAAGAAGAGGTGGATGATTAAAACAATAGGATTGATGACCCTCTTTCTCCTGTCTCCATTCCCAGAACCTGCTATCTATACTTATGATGAGGGTCATTAGAGCTTCCAGGAATCTGAGATGGGGTATTGGACCAAAGAGTCTTTAATGGAATCCGAGAGGCCCAAATGAAACTGACTCCAGAGGGCTGGGTCATTCCAGTTACTGTCTGCTACCCACCTCTGGAACTCTGCACAATATTGTTCAGCGGAGCCTTTGCTTTGACGGAGATTCCATAGATGAGCCTCAGCTGAGCTCACTCAGTCTGGATCATCATAGATTTGACCCATGAGTTTAAAGAAGGAATCCACTGACAGAAGAGCAGCATAGTCTGAAGGGAGGCCAAACGCCCATGTTTGAGGGTTTCCTTGGAGGAGAGAGATAATAATCCCCACTCGTTGTGGGTTGGTTCCTGAAGATTGGGGTCTTAGTTTGAAGAACAATTTACAATTTTCTTTGAATCTGAGAAAGTATTTCTGATCCCCAGAGAAGCAATCTAGGAGGTTAATCTTTGGTTCCCATAAATTCCCAGCAGGTAAGTTCATTGCCACCTGAGGAGAAGCAGCCTGTTCCTGGACTGTGAGTCTGGCAGACAATTCTTGAACAATCTGGGATAAGGCTTGTATTTGGTTAGCTAAAAAACATGGACTGGGCTCAACTGGTCCGGATCCATGGTGACGGAATCTTCCCCTAATCACTGGTGGATTATAATGTTAGGAATAGTAGTAGGTTTTAGAGGAGAGAGGA
Source organism: Limnodynastes dumerilii (assembly GCA_011038615.1). NCBI lineage: Eukaryota > Metazoa > Chordata > Amphibia > Anura > Limnodynastidae > Limnodynastes > Limnodynastes dumerilii. The sequence continues at coordinate 116,780 of WWET01004335.1, read as the reverse complement.
TCACCACAGGAGAGAGGTAGGAAGGGTAGGCTGAGATATAGGGGCTGAGAGGTAGAGCAAGGAATAGGTAACGGTGATATGCACAATGGTAACGCAGAAAGGACTGCACAATGTTCAATGGCTGAGGCAATAATGCTACACAAAAATAGAGAGCTGCACTATGTGCAATAATGCAGGAAAATGTTATGCAAATAATATAAATGAGGGACTGCACTATGTGCAATGTATATGGAGGTATATGATAGCAATGAACTGCATGATTCCAACAATGGGGCTCTGCACTATGTGCACAGGTATTCACAAATGAAAGGCAGTAATGATGCACAAATACTAATAAGGCTTTGCACTATGTGCACAGGTATATACTGAAAGGGCAGTATTGCAGTACACAAATACAAATAGGGCTTTGCACAATATGTGCGGGTATACACAGAAAGGGCAGCATAGCAATACACAAATACAAATAATAAAGGTACCACACTATGTGCACCAATATCCAAAATGAGAGGGCAATAGACTGGGTTGCAGAGATGTAATATGCAGCAGACAGGGGAGATGAAGAGAGAGACACACAGCACATAATGAAATGGGAGAGCAACTGAACACAGACAAGGGCACAGACAAGGTATTAGCCAAAGCAGGGCTAAACAAAGCAGGCAGGGGGAAGAGGTAACAACAACACAACCAGGGCTGGCAACGAGTCACAAAGCAATGGTTCACAAGCAGTAGAAGCGAGGCAAAACACGCTATAGTCCGCGCTGAGGGGAGGACAGCATGGCAAGAAGAGGGAAGCCAGCACCAATCAGGAGACTAGAAATGAATCAGCCCCCCAGCCACACCGCCCCAGCTACACTACGTACCGATGACCAGGGGAACGCTTAGGTTTATTGCAAACAAAGAAAAGAAAAGCAGGCGCTCCAGATAAGCCACTCCTTGATTGATAATAAAAAGAGGGAATATATTGTTCCAATAATCTATATCAGTGCTCCTCAACCTTTTCTCACCCTCGGGCACACCTAAGCTCTTCCCAGAGTTCCGTGGCACACCAAAAGAAAAATCTACAGGAAAAAATCAGGAATTACAATAGTACATACACAGAAATTACATTCAACTGTTATTTTTTATTTGACAAATTTAACATTGCAGCTAACTTTTTTCTCATAACTAATTTAATTATGTTAGCCAGTAGTCCCCATCATGTGTCTTCATGTGTCTGCAGCCTTCCCAGTAACCTTCATCATGTGTCTTCAGGCTACCCAGTAGTCCCCAATCATGTGTCTCCAGCCTCCCCTGTAGTCCACATTCATGTGTCTGTAGCCTCCCCAGTTCCCCCTTATTTCCTTCAGGCAAGGTCTTCCAGTGCCTTTTCACCTGTTATGGCATTACACCGCGGTACACTTAGCAACATGATGTAGCACACTGGTGTGCCATAGCACAATGGTTGAGGAGCACTGATCTATATCAATCCAATGATCCAAAAATAAGGATAAAATAAAAATAATAATTACTGATTAAAAATATAGTATGGGAGAGTAGTGATTGCAGCCAGGAAAGGGGCTGTGTTAGTTCCCCAAGAAAAGTGCAATGTAGACAAAAATAAAAACTTGTTCCAGTGCATTAACGTTACTCAGTCCTACTCAGAAAAATATATAGAATACAATGTAATTATAAAAACTGATTTATTTGAGATAGTTGCTAAAATATACCAATGTACATACAATTTTATTAAAGAACACTTATGGACCCATAGAACATAATCATATAAAACAGGTACAAGTAAAATATATATAATAAAGAGATAAAACAATAAAAGACCAAAGTGACCACTATGTAAATACAAGGAACAAAAGAGGTCCGGTGCTCCAAACATACATTAAATAACACTATGTGTCAGCACATAAGTAAATTGTTCCTTGTATTTACATAGTGGTCACTTTGGTCCTTGGCTGCACCCCTATATTTCTATATACACTTGCACATATTTAATTTGTATTAGAAGCGCAGCCATTTCTCTTACTACTGTTTAGTTTCATTCGGGAGTTTGACCACTCCCCAAACATGGCCGCTGCAGACTGATTAAATGGAGGTAGTGTCTTAACAGAGACCTCCTGTGTACACATATAGCAAATGGGTAGGGACTCACCTACAGGAGGTGCCTTGATGCTTGGCAGGTGAGCTTAACCCAATATAGCTATATTGTGAACTAAACCCCCTTTTTATTTATTTATGTGCTGACACATAGTGTTATTTAATGTATGTTTGGAGCGCCGGACCTCTTTTGCTCATTGTGTTTACATTGTGGTCACTTTGGTCTTTGGCTGCACCCCTATATTTATATATACACTTGCACATATTTCATTTGTATCAGAAGCGCACGGTAAATATTGAACACTTGCCGTGTCTTTTTTTCAATCAGACTGGTGTGTCTGCCCACACGGCTCCAGCCCACCATATAGACTCCATCCGGGTGCTTGAGTTTGTGGCTCTGTCATGGAGCAGGTAAGTGGTTGGTAGCCTCAGACCTCGAAATAGTGTGGCGTGTGCACCCACCGGCTCACGTTGTAAATTCTGTAGTAGTTGGAGATGTCTTTTGTAGTCAATGTATTATTATGGGACCATGAAGTAAAGTAGATTTCAATAAAAAGGGCAGACTGACGCGTTTCTTCCTGATAGGATTTTATCAGAGGCATGGGAACGCTGCCTAGAAACACCGATGCCGAAAGTAGCGTGAACCGGCGGGGCGCTGCTGGCACTTCTAACAGTCAGGATAGCCAGGCACCTACAGTGAACAAGTTGTTCTGGCACTGAGGGATCAGTGCACAGGGTTTAAATAGCCCGCCCAGTGCATAGATTGGCTGGAGGGATCATGTGTGCTGCAGAGAAGCATCTGTGTGGCTGCTGGAAATCACTTGACAGGAGGCAAGATGGCAACGCCCATGCAGCAAAGAATAGTAGAGCAGATGCCTAATTCTAGACACTAACAAGCACACATGCTGCAATGAAGACTGTGCAGGAGGCTGCCGCCACTGGGAGTGGCTCCTCTGAAGAGCTGGAGAGCAGGCATGACGTGGGGGAGCTGCTGACAGATGGCTCATGGTCAGGTAAGCGCGGCACTTGCCGCCACAGACCGTGACAATACAAATACATTAAGAGTCAATACAGAGAACTTTCATGGGAACTTTTTACCCCAAGGACTGTACACAGGACACAAGGTCACTCACTAAGGTTAGAGGAAAGGAAGTTTCACAACCAGCAAAGGGAAGGGTCCTTTACAGGAAGGGCAGTCAGGAAGTCAAGCTTGTGATAGCTGTTTCACTTGATATGTTTAGGAAAAGGTTAAATACATTTTTAGCAGAAAAGGACATTCAGGGTTACCAGGAATGCTAATTTGAATAAAGGACAGTAGTGGGCCAGGGAGAAATAGGACAGCCATCTTGGTGCAGCAGGGATCCCCCCCACACGGATTGCAACAGTTTGGAGGTGGTTTCACATGGATTAACTTCAATTATAAAAATATGGATCACAGGAGATCCAAATTAGATTGAACTTGATGAACTGTTGTCTTTTTTCAACCTCATCAACTATGTTACTCTGTTACTATCTATCTATCCAGTGGCGTAGCTATAGGGGTCGCAGCGGTCGCACTTGCGACCGGGCCCCTGAGCTAGGGGGGCCCAGCACAGGCCCTCCCGCCACTTACAGAGCACTAGAGTCCATTCTTAACTTACTTACCTGTGGTTCTGCAGCTGCGCTCACTGCAGCGCATCACCGGCTTCCTTCCCTGTTGAAGTGACGTTGCGTGACCTGGGGTCACACAACGTCATTTACAGCCTGCGTCCCGCCGCATAGGAGAAGAGCAGCAGCGGGACTACAGGGAAGGAGGCCAGTGATGCGCTGCGGCAGAACTGCAGGTAAGTAAAGTTAAGTCCAGAGTTCTAATGGGGGATGTTGGGGGGAACTGAACACCTGATGGGGGACGCTGGGCATAGGCGGCCCACGGCATAGGGTCCCGGGGCCCCGCGCTTTGAAATTTTGAGC
>WWET01004335.1:79149-89850 GCA_011038615.1 Limnodynastes dumerilii | reverse complement strand
TTTCCTATTACATACTAGAGAATGTCAGCTAGAATCTGTTTGGTTGCTATGGGCAACATCTCCACTTTTCCAAACCAGCAGCATAGTAAATCTGGCCCCAGGTGTGTGTTGAAGAAAACAGAAAAGATTTGGCTCTCTGTTAACCATGCGGTTGTCAACTTAAGAATGGTAGGGGTCATTCTTATCTTTGTTTGTTCATATGTTAGTTTCCGCAAGGCCTTCTTTACTGTGAATCATTCCTAAGTCTCCAGGAACGCCCATATTGTACATTAGTAGCCCAAGTTCTGCTCATTTGCATTAAGAGTCTTGCCCCTCTAGCCACGCATGCGAGACACATGATGGGGATACTGGGGGGGCTGAAGACATGATGGAGGATGCGGGGGGGGGTTGGAGACATGATGGGGCCTACTGAGGGGGATGGAGAGACATGATGGGTAATACTAGGAGCTGGGGAGACATGATGGGATACTGGGAGCCTGGAGATACATAAATAAAATAACAAAAACAAAAAAAGATATATAGTCTGTATTGTGTGACGGTTTTTAAGATGACGTGGGAATATTATAGTGGAGACTAGAACACTGTCTGTATTGTATAGTGATGACTATGATTTACTTTCTTTTATTGTGGCTACAAGATTGTGTTTATGATGCTTACTATAATCTAGGATGGTAACTGGTGTTTTATTGTTAAACAGAAGGGCACAAATGTAAGGTTCGCAGGGGGGAGCCGAACAACGTAGCACCGGTCCTGAGCACAGCAAAGGTAAGTAAGTGAAGGGTAAAAGTTGGGAAATAGGGTTAGTAATAAAGCTGGACACCTATATATTGGACTGTATAAAAGGCTGGACACATATAAACATAAGGGGCAATAATAAAGGCTGGACTTATAGATATTTTTGCACCACGCACTTTATTTTGGGAAAGAATTGTTATGTAATATTTCCAATATTTTTGTTAATGTATAAGGAGTATTGATGAATTAATAGGTTGCACTTTATGACTATGGTTAAATAGATTCACTCAGAATATTATATACAGATTGTTATAGATACACACTATGCACTTTAATATATCAGATTACTGTATAATTTTTTAGTAGACTTTAGCATCCATATTAATTTACTGTTAATATTTAATAGGTAAAATAGGGAGACACTATGCATTTTAATTTAATATATTAGAGTATTGTATAATCTGTCAGTAGTAACTGCACCCTATTTTATTAGTGACACCTCCCAGTGTGAGTGATAGACAGCTCTGATAGGTTACGCCATCCCATACACATTCACACTATATATCTATCTATATATGGCAGTAGTAAAGGCTGGACAGATAAGCAAAAGACAGAAATGTGGGCATATACAAGAGGCAGAAATAAAGGCTGGACACATATACAAAGGGTGGTAATAAAGGCTGAATATTCAAAGGGCAGAAATGGATGGCTGGGCGCATATGCAAGGAGCAAAAATAAGTATCTGGGCACATACATGGGGAAAAATGGATTGCTGGGCACATAGGACAGAAATGGTTGCTGGACACATAAGCAGGGTGTATAAGTGGAGAGTAGACACATATACAAGAAACCAGAAGTGGGAGGCTTGGGGCATATTTATGGAGCAAAAATGTTTGGTTGCGCAAATACAAAAGGCAGAAATTGATATCTGGGTTCAAATAAGGGGCAGAAATGGATGGCAAACATATAAGGGTCAGACATATAACGGGCACACAGGATGGCAGGAGAGGATAGCTGGAGGCATACGGGGGCAAGAAAATGTGTATTGTATGGCAGTAGCTAAGATGCAGTCTGTATTGTGTGGCAGTAATTAAGACGTAATCTTTGTATTGTGGTCACTGGTATGTTACCTGTGTTGTACGTATATCATTGGGATATACGTACAACACAGGTCACTATAACTGTGATATAATTGTATAATACATACTTGTCACACTAAGATGGTGAAGCCGTCTGTGGGTGCAGATGATGTCGTAGTATATTTGCAGGGTACACCCCTGGTGCCCCAATCTGGCATTGCCTGTAGGACCAAATTGTTTTCCATGAAAAACAGGCTTGCTTTAGACATCAGTTCAGTCTGTGTGTGAACTATATAACCTCACTAGACCCCCAGGGAGGCAGCCGTAAAACACACCATGGTGATGCAGACTGAATCACCATTGAAATATTTTTACCCTAAGGACAAGTCATTAACTTATGGGCCACTGCTGTTGGCATGCCCCCCAGGCTAAAGTTTGCCAGCCAGTCCCTGGCGGGGATTCGGCATCTGACCTTTGCTACTAAGGTCTTGATCCAATCCTCTGCTACTACAGTGGTGCTCAGATACTGCTTTTCATTCTCAGATTTCATGACATGGGGGGCTGATTCAGAGTTGTACTTCCACCTTTTTTTAGGTGCAGACATGAGCATTACCATGTTGAATTGCAAGGGGAGGCAGATTTCAATTGTGAAAACCAGAATTTAAATTAAGAGGTGAAGTTTGTTAGCTCAACACTATTTTATAAAATAAACATAAAGCTATGCAGTATTTGAGTTCTATGTGTAAATGTAAAGTATTTTTCCTGCATGCAAAATATTTAAAATGAATTAACTCCCCTTACTTTGAAAAGCCGAGCACTTAAAAAAAGGTGGAAGTGTAACTCTGAATCAGCCCCATGGTAAGAAAGCTAGATTGAAGTCCATTAGTAAAGAATCTAAGGTTTGCTTATTTATCAGTTAGCTGCTGCTGGTTCAGACAACGAAGCTGAATCACCCATTAAATTCACAGGATATCATACAATTTTTTTGTAGCAGTTAATTTGTAAATAAGTAAACAAAGGTTTAATTATTTCTGAAGCCCTATTCAACTTCCCCCAGCAGGTGGGCCCACCATGCATGGCAGAGATTTCTCTGGTTTTGAGAAAGCTTGAATTTAGCACAACTGTAATTCCTCTCCAAATACAACCAAGCATCTGACTTGTCTTTTTCATTGCTTTGTTACATTTATTGGATACCTTTATATTACATGAAGTTGTAACTTCTAGATCTTCTAGATTTGTGACCAGACCTATTTCAAAAGGGCCATTCTCTCCCAGACAGTTCCCAACTGGCTGGGAAATTGATTGCTTTTGACTCGAAGAGGGAAAGCAATTGATCTCCGGAGCATCATACAAAGTGCTCTGAATGGTAAGTACATATTCTAAACCCAACTTTCATCCCCGCAGTCTAACCCTAAGACTTCACTACCTGCAGCCTGACTCTAAGTCTCCCAACTCCAGAGCTTGACCCTAACAATAACCCTCCCTTTCCCAGAGCCTAACCAAATAATTGGTTAAGTATGTCGATCGGCATACTTACCCATTAAAAAAATAAATCGCAAAAAGTTACTTATTCAAAATAGGGACAGAAAAATAATTTTTCGGCTAGACAGCTCTCGTTGTGGGGACTCCCACTGCCTCCTAAAAGTTTCTTCTATATTGCCGTTAATACTGTATTGGGCTTTTGTGTTTTTTAGCCCCAGGTGAAGGAATTTGCAGTTTTTGCCGTTTGTAGTTTGTATTTTTCACATTAGCAACCATTCCTACAGTCTTCCTAGTTAATCATTTTCTTTAACCCCCCTCCCAAACTATTCTAACTTTTTACATATGTTTGTGTCACCTGAAAAAACAGACATCATGAACAAGGATCGTAACACCCTTGCCCAAACCACAAGAGTCACAAGATCTCACACCCATTTGCATACATATAGTGAGTGGATTTACAGAAAATGGTCCATGACTCAACGTACAAGATGAATCACATTGCAGCCTGGAAACCTTGTAAGGATAGTGGCCTATGATGTAAAATAAACCAAAAAAAACATTGACCACCCCTGTGTGCTGCGGTTTTCACCTTTTGTGTCCTGGATTAACAGTCATCACAGAAAACAATTGAGTTGGGTGTTGACATAAAAGAAATTACTCTTCCAATAAATCTTGTATCAGATGGGCCAGATTGAGATAGGAAGTAGATGTGATTTGGTATAACAATGTATTGTATGTGGGTGTCCTCTCTCTGCACATTAAACAGGCTTACACACTGCTGTCATTTTAAATTTGCAAAAGATCTAAAATTAAAATATTGGAAGTTGTTAGTTTATAAATTGTATGTATATGACCCTAAGAAGATGTCATAGAAACTGAATTTTAGGAACTGGACAATTGTTTTTGTTGTTGTTGTTATTTAGAGTAATAGTTTTTTGCAACTTGCTGCCTTATTTAGAACAATTTATTTCATAATTTCATAGCAGTAAATGTTGTTGTTGTTGTTGTTTTAAAAATGTTTTAATGTTTTTTTTTTCAATTTGCTGATCTAATTATTTTGATTGTTTCTAAGCATTTAACTATTACTATTAAACATTGAAAACTAGTGATAGTATGGATAGATTAAGAAGAAAAAAAAAAAAAAATTCTGTGAGGAAGTATGTGAACAGTACTTAATTTTAGAGTTGAATAGACTTAGGGTAATCTAAATGCAAACAAATATGTAACTGCAATAACCATCCTACCATCCTAGAGCTAAAAACAACTGAAAGAAATATATTGAGGATGGTAACGTGCAGCCATGCACTCCAAAATCTAGGTGTCAATAAAGTGAAACAATGAAAACACTTTATACCACATATTCACAGATTAAACTAAAATATCCCTAGATCCATGGTAGTTATAGATAGCTTCTGTCTATTGGTTCTCATTCCATTTTTGTTTAAAGGACCATGTTTAAAGCAAACAGAAAAAATTGGAAAATATTATATAAATGTTACAATTTTAATAAAAATACAGAATGATAAAAACAACACAAGAACAGATGAAAAATATAAATAGAAGAAGTAATCCTACAAAAGTTGAGATATGGTAAAATAAGTCAAAATACAGGGAGAACGATGTAAGGGCCTGGACTTATCGTCTGACAGATCTTTTGAATGTCAAACTGCCAAACCATTCAGTAGATCTGTAACCTGATCATCCCACTAATCACCAATGACACATTTCAAGCACATATCTTTAACAAAATTGTAATTGCAACACATCTTGAGATGGTTTATATGTAGTCAGCTATTACGTTCAGATGCAGACAAAAATTCACAACTGTCGATAACTTGTAAAAATCACATAAGCAAGAATATTCAAAACAACAAAAGAAAACAAAACAAAAACTTTTCATACAAAAAATGATAAACTGTGCATTAAAACCCCCTAGACAACCTACAGAATTATAGTTTAAAATTGCAACTGCAATTCTAAATTGTAAATGACCTTAAATACATTGAGCTGAATCCAGACTTCAGTAAGTGCTTGAACTTACTTACTCCTGGGCTAAACCATGTTGATTGCAGGGGAGTCATATTTCATTTGTTGCAAACAGTATTAGGGTTGAGAGGTGATGCTTTGCATCCAAAGTCTAAATAACAGTGCAATAGTAATGCTGGTCAGTATCTGTATGCAGTAAGCAATTCAAAGATATATCCCTGCATGTAAAGAATACAATTAACTTGACTCCCCCTGAAATCAACATGGTTTAGCCCAAAAGTAACTAAGTTCAAGCACTTACTTAAGTCTGGATCCAGCCCATTGGGCCTAATTCACAACTAAGTAAGAACAGGATTTAAGTGCATATATTTAGGAACAGTTATACTGAGCAAGTCCAGAACTCAAAACTATGAATTGCAACCCTGTAAGAATGATTCACAGATAAGAATGGCTACTTACGAATGATTCATGCTTGAGAATGTAATGCAGGGGTGGCCAAGCTCAAGCCTCATGAGCTACCAATGGTCCATGTTTTCCAGATCTCCTCAAATAGTCAGAGCTGAGATCATGACTACCACCTGTAGATCTTTGTATCAGTCAGTAATGAACACACCTATGCTCCAACAAGGAGACCTGGAAGACATGGAGCATTGGTAGCTCATGAGGCCCGAGCTTGGCCACCCATGATGTAATGACTTCCACATGTTTTGCTAGAGGGGCAAGACTCTTAATGCAAATGAGCAGCACTTGGGCTACTAATGTTTAGAAGGCCATGCAGAAACAAAAATATGCATGAACAAAAATAAAAATGTCCCTTACCATTTTTAAGTTGACATCTGCATGGTTAACAGAGAACCAAAGCCTCATGTTTTTCTGTTTTTTCAACACGCAGCTGCTGCATGTTTATAAAAGAAATGCATGTATGTATGTATTCACTTTGATTGAAACAATTAAAGGCTCATCTTTTAAAACTGCTGTAGGTTACCATTTTGTATTTGACTTTAAATTTAAAAGGTGCTCATTATTTATATTTATTTGCAGTGTGTGCATGATTTCATTGTTTGTTGTAAGCATTTTTTTAAACATGTTTTTTTTTTATTTAACTTGTAGCATGTTTGCATTGTTTGTGTGTGACCTTGAAATACAAATTTTGTCTAGGTCTAATTAATGTAGAAATTAGTTATGTTATAACAGCTTTAAAAGCTGAATAGTTCTTTCTTAATCATTTAGTAAGTATTTATGATTTTAATCATTTTTGCAATTTCTGCATATTGCAATTTTTAACAATTTTTTTGGTTACTTTTGTTAATTATAAAACAAAGAAAACCTAGGAGAATGAATCCACTTCTTAATTGAATCAATTGATGTGTTTTTTTTGCTTAACCGTGCATCATGAGGATAATAAAGATTCTAAATATATGCTCATTTCTCAGTTGCGAAACTGAGATGTTCCTAAATATATTTTTCCTTAGGATCTATGAAACGTTCTTACTTATCTGCTCTATGCCTATATTTAGGAACATTCCTAAATTCTTTCTTAAGTGTGAATCAGGTCCATTAAGACTATTAGAAAAATAGTGGAAAGATTGTGGACAGTTAAAAAGGAGAGAAAACTTCATATCAATACAGATATAACGCCATATTTCAAAAAGGAAAGATACAATTAAAAATTAAATATAATTTAAATGGTTAAACTTTGCCCAATAATGAACTCAGTAAACAACAGAATGTTACATAAACAGCTACGGTAAAATACCATATTATAATTATCATGGGCTTTATTAAGTTATATCTGATATAAATAACATGCGGAGCATGCACATAACATATGGAGGGTGAATGCGCCCTCCAGTCATATTAGGTCACTTACGCACTTTGCGTGCGTAAGTGGCCTAACAGATGGACCTGTGGATCCGGTCTTTAATTAGTAAACTAAACTAGTAACACTAGTCATAGTATGGATAGAAAATTCTTCCATGAAGGATAATTACAATAGAATTGTTAAGTTAAATATTAAATAAGTAATTAAATAAATAAGTAAATAGTGCTTAATTTTATATATGATATTGCTAATCATATTTATCTTCCACAAATATTTATTGTGAAATTTTTCAGATATTTTTGAAACCCTTTTTTCATCTTCTGGTTCCTCAGACTGTAAATAATTGGATTAATTAATGGAGTCACCATAATGTACAAGGAGAGATTGATACTTGTTTATGTTGACTGTACTTTCATTGGCTGGAATCATGTAGACTGTGATTATGGTGACAAAGTATGTACATACACTGGTCAGATGGGAACCACACGTGGAAAAGGCTTTTCTCCTTCTCTGAGAAGTCATCTTTGCAATGGTAAATAAAATGCTGAAATATGTCATTATAATAAAGGCAAATGGAAAAAATATCATGAAGATGCAGACGAGAAAGTCTTGTAACTTTAAAATTGAGGTGTCGGAAGTTGCCAATACCAGAACTGGTTCAAAGTCACAGAAAAAGTGGTCAATATAATTCTGACCACAGAAGTTAAATTGACAAACTAATACCAATTCACTTGTTACTATAATAGTGACTAATAGCCATGACCCCACCACCAGCTGAAGACAAACATCTGGGCTCATTATTAAAGTATAACGCAATGGGTAACAAATAGCCAAAAAACGGTCATAAGACATAACAGCAATGATAAAACATGGCACAAACCCAAATATGCTGAAACAGTACAGCTGTGTTATACAGCCCACAATGGATATTCTTCCTTCTTCTAGGAATATGATGTCCAATGTCATTGGAACCACACTGGTGGTAAGTAGCATATCAGCTGTAGCTAAATGTTTGAGAAAGAAGAACATAGGAACTTTAAGATTATCAATGGTTGTCACCAAAATAATAATTAGGATGTTTCCAGTCAGTATCATTATGTATGTGAAAAGTAACCCAATGAATAACAATGCCTTGAATTTGTACAGGTCTCGAAATCCAAGTAGTCGTATGTAGGTGACTTGTGTCTGATTGTCTTCACACATTATTTACAAATGATATATTTTTCCAAGATGCTGTAATCGTTGGTCCTGTGAGGTATATGATAAAATGAGAAACCTACATTATTAATGGTACTGAAAAGCAGCATGATTATATCTGACTACACATAGACACATAGGGGCTGATTCAGAGATGCGATTGCGAAAAGATCGCAAATACACGCAATTAAGTTAAGATCTTAGCAGATTACAGCCCACTGCATAAACAGTCACTCCCCTTGCAAACAGCGGCGGATGTTAAAGTTAGACCACCATTGACTAACCCTAACTCTGCGCTGTCATTTGAGATCTTAAGGGAAGTAGTAGCGGTTATTTGAGATCCTAGGTGTCTGCCCGCGCCCACTTTCCCTCATCTCAATGCCTCCCCCCGCCCATATCTATGCAAATCCTTCAGATCTTAAACATTCGCAGCACTTAAGATCTTAAGTGCTTGCGATCGATTCACAGGTCCGCGCTTAGCGAATTTAAGATCCTAACCTCTACGTAGACAGCGTTGCACTATTACTACGCATGCAAATTGATGCAAATTTTCTAAGATCCTAAATATACGCACCTAAGTTGCCAAAAATCGCATCTCTGAATCAGCCCCATAGAATTTAACAGCAGAGAAGGCCAACTTGGTCCATCTAGTCATCCAAATAAATATTTCTCTGTCCTTACTTGATCCATAATTTATTTAAATATTTAGAATAGCTTTTTATTTAACCCAGGATGATGATGATGATGATGATGATAACAATAATAATAATAATTGTGTGATTTCTATGCTTACTGCAATTTATAATGTAGAACCTGTAATAAATATATAAAAATATTAAAAGATTCAAGTATTTCATATAAACATTTATGTTTATCCAGTATTTTTTTTTTTTTTTACTCGATGTTAACTTTCTAGAAGGTATAAGGTGAATCTCCAGCTATCAAAGCATTTTGTTGGGAGCCTAGGAGATCACATAGTGTGTCTTTAGACTGAGACAAAGGTTTGTATATAAGAACTTGGATATTTAGCTTTTTTTTACAAAAGCGAACAAACACACATAACACATACACAATTATCGTGTTATAATAAATTAGGGATTAATTCTATCAACAGCCAAAGAGCACATACAATTCTGTACCTTAAAAGGTGTCACTACTAAATACTGCTTTACTCAACATGGCTGATATTGCATACAGAAGCTTTGACCCCGACCTGACCTTCAGGTGGTGAATGTCTAGATTTCAGACAACGTATCACACACATTTGTGGATGTATAATCACATGTGATAATAATATCTGTGTATACACAACTCTAAATGATGCCCTGAGTTGGCAAACAGATGATATACTACCGTCATGTAAACCAGGGCAGATGATTATCTAATAAAGTCATAAATATACTTTTGTTTGTCTAAATGACCAACAAGGAATGCGGTTAGTTTGGTCAGGATAGGGCTACATAATTGTATGTCATAATTTATTTGTTTTGGATATAACCAAATTATGGCCCGGATTCACGACCCCGTACGTCTTCCACATACGTCCTTTATTTCCCAAAAGTAGCTACCACGCATGTGTAGTAACTATTTTAGGTAATCTACGTATTGTTTTGTAGATTACATATGCAGTCTTTTAAGACGGCATACACGCAATCTACATAACAAAATAATACGTAGATTACCTAAAATAGTTACTATGCACGTGTAGTAGCTACTATTGGGAAATTAAGGACGTATGTGGAAGATGTATGGGGTCGTGAATCTAGGCCTATATCTGTGTTATACTATACAGATCATATAATAACATTTTTGTATTTAATCTAGAATGGCAGGAGTTCAGAGAGATCAAGGAAATAATTATTTATGTGTGTAAATACTAAGCTATGTGTTTGTTTGGGAGCCTCTCCTGGGAAAAAAAATGGTACCATCTAAAATAAATCAAATCAACAAAACAATAAAAAGCTAATATGTATGAATTACTTACACATCTTTAACTGAATATATTGGCCAAACAGAAGGATTCAGAGAAATCTGAAAAGTCTTAATAGTCTTTCAATATTCTTATAATTTTCAGAAATAGTTGGTAAGTATAAAGTAAGTAAGGTCTATTCAAGCAACAAGGAATCTTTCCCAGATGTAGGAGTAATTCAATGACGATACTTTGTTTGTTTAAATAATTTTATACTGTTATACAGTACACATAAGAAGGGGAATTACTCCTAAAGGATTCAGTCATTCCAAACTTGTCTGTAGAGTTTACACAGTAAGCGGCTGAGAGCATTACATTCACTACACTAATTAATTGCTAAGGGACTAATCAGAAAGCCTGTATACAGAATGCATCAACATTATTACTATTACATTATAAATGACCTTTCTTATTAAGCAAACTATATATAT
>WWET01004335.1:39643-58201 GCA_011038615.1 Limnodynastes dumerilii | reverse complement strand
GATATATATTACTTTATAAACTGATTTGAAGCAACCTCCATTTTGGATGTGTGTTTTAGAGCCTGTCTGGGATTGCAGCTGAGAGGGGGTGCGGTCTCAGAGTGGCAGTTTTGGAGACCTTGTAAATCTCCTTGGGAGTCGAGCTCTTGGCTTAGAAAGATATTGGATATGTGACCCAAAGTTGGGGCTCTAAAGTTTAGAGTTAAGATTAGAGTTAGGACCATCCAGCAGAGAAGCCTTGAAAGTGACGGATGGCTTTTCACATATCTGCAGATATCTGTAACTAATTCTCGACTTTTATTTTAAAGATAGAAGATCATGATTAGTAACTGAGTAAAGGCTCAGTTATATAGTATACCATATGCAACTATGTGCAATAGCAAGCACTACCAGCAAAAATCATTAAAAAGAGTGGCATGGTCAAAAAGCTAAATATAAAGACACCTGCAATGAAATATTACAGAGACCAGCACTCCAAGATATGCAAAAATATGAAAAATGTTTAATATGAACTACAAAGAGTTATAGGCAGTATAGTATTCATAGAGAAAAAGGACACAGACTGTCCAAAAAATGTATAACAAAGTCCAAAGTCCACACAAGAACAAAGGCAAAATAGACCCAGTGGAGGTGGAACCATCAAAAATCAATCTTAACTGATACAATGCTGGCCAGTGGAAAAACACAACATCCAGGTATGAGGTATCCAGCAAGGTGATGGTCCCCAATCAGGTGCTCAAGTGAGGGATTATCTGACTGATAAAGTCAGAGTTTGGACTAAAGACAAGAAAGACAAACATTCAAATAATAATAATATAATAATAATAATAAAATTTTTTATAATGATCACACTTTTAAAAATACTACGAATAGATTGTATAATAAAACTAGCAAAAATAAACCCCTGAATAAATCTAAAATAGCTATACCTACCCCTGCCTCAGGCGCAATTCCTAAAAGACATCCTCAAGAACATCCTAGTACCCCTAAACAAGAATCGACTAAATGGACTAAAGTTAATTATCGAAATACTGCAAAAAATAATAGAGTAACTCCTTCTATTCTACCAAATACAGATCTAAAAAATCAGACTACTGTTATGTCCTCTACTCAGGCAACTAATATAACTGTAAGCAATAGATTTGAAACCTTAACACCAGATGAAAATGATTCTATGCCTTTATTAGCAACTAGTTCCACTCTAAGTGAACAAAAGATAACTACAATGTGTCCTAATGTTGCTCCTACTCGGTATTTTTTAGAGGTACGATGGGAGGAACTAGACCCTTTATTTCCTCTCGAGAACCCTCTAAAACCCCAAAAGAAAAGAAATCTAGACATAGAAGAGGTCGACGAGTAAGAAAATCTTGCAAAAAGGCGATTTACAATCTAGAGGAAGGTATTTTCAACTTATCAGATGTAACCTTATGACTATAGACTTTTACAGAAGGGTTTAGCTTTTGCCCCCAGTTGTCCTCCCAACTATTTTGAATTAACTATTGACTTGGCCAAATATATTAGAAGCTTAACTTTAAAAAGGCATTTCTCAAAAAATAAACCAAAAATAGAACTAATAGACCCTGATATACATCCAGCAGGGCATAATAAAAATTAATCAGGCTTAAAACCGAAGTCAAAATACTACCCCGTTGAATCAAGGGGGAGTTACCTCGAGTTATTTGCCGAATTAGTTAAAAAGGAGTTTACTCAACTGAACTATAAAAAAACATCCATTAAATCTAATTTAAATTTGTGGCAACAAAAATCATTGAAAAAGCTAACGGAAAATCCGAACCTCATTATCAAGCAGGCTGATAAGGGGGGAGGGACTGTTTTGATGAACAGGAACACATATGAATTAGAAGCCTACCGGCAATTAAATAATGAATTATTTTATAAAAAATTAGATTTAGACCCTACCCCTACATTTGTACAAGAGTTAGAACTAATTCTAAATGAAGGGTTGGTACAAGGCTGTATATCAATGGAAGAATATACATATTTTTTAAATAAGACACCACGTACTGCTACTTATTACCATCTGCCGAAGATACACAAAGACAGACTCAATCCCCCAGGACGTCCTATCGTCTCGGGGATTGGGTCTGTCACTTCTAGTGTGTCTGAATACGTGGATATTAACATCAAAAAATACGTACCAAAACTTTCTTCTTACCTTAAGGACACAACTCAGGTCCTAAAAATATTGGACTCATTTAAATGGGACAGATCTTATAAGTTCTGTTCCATAGATGTCCAAACACTTTACACTTCTATACCCCATTCATGGGGCCTCGAGGTGTTGGGAGAAGTGTTAAGTTCGGACCCTACTGTGCCAGATGTAAAGAAAAAATTCATTGTGCGGTGTGCTAGGTTTGTCCTAGAAAGCAACTTTTTCCTGTTTAATGAAGTCCACTATTTACAGGTGATGGGGACTGCGATGGGTATGATTTTCGCTCCCAGCTTCGCTAACCTGTATATGGGAAGCTGGGAGAGAGAATATATATATCCATTGACATTGCAGTCTCCCATCAAGTTATATGGACGATATATTGATGACCTGATCCTGGTATGGGGAGGGTCAGAAATAGAATTTAATGATTTTGTTCACGATCTTAACACTAATTCGTATGGTCTGACGTTTACAGCAAAGTTTGGTGGTGACACGTTGGATTTTCTAGACCTCCAGCTTAAAGCTCCCGTTTATGTGAATGGTAATATCAATACAAAAACCTTTATAAAAGATACAGATGCAAATAGTTATCTGGAATTTGGTAGCTGCCATTTAAGTAAATGGAAGTCTAATATACCCTTCTCGCAGTTCGTTCGTCTTAGATGGAACTGCTCAGACCTTTCTGATTTTGAACAACAGGCAATAAATTTTAAAAATAAGTTTTATGAACGGAATTATCCATCTGATTTAGTTGAGTCTAGTTTTGAGAAAGCTAAGAATAAGGATAGGAACAGCCTGCTAGAATATACTGCTAGAAATTCTATTGAAGAATTAGATTTCTGTCCATTTGTTACCACTTTCTCTACAGAGAGTGGTAATATTAGGTCTGCCCTTAAAAAACATTGGTCAATTCTGCAACTTGACCCTATTTTAGGTGATATTTTACCAGCAGAGCCTAATATTAGGTTTCGGAAGACAAAAAATTTAAAATCCTCTCTTTCCCCTAGCCATTTACCCCCTCTACCTTCAGCATCAACATCAACAATAAATAGACCAACAGGCTTTTTTCCTTGCAGTCGCTGCAAGGTTTGTAATTTTTGTCACTCTAATAAAAAATCTTTTTTCAATTATAATAGAACCCAGGAATATAAAATTAAAAACTTTATTAATTGTACTACCACGTATGTGGTGTATTTAGTCGAATGTGGATGTGGGTTTCTTTATATTGGAAAGACGAAAAGGATGCTAAAAATTAGAATTTTGGAGCATCTTCGAAATATTAAAAATAAAATGCTTCATCATAGCCTCCCAAAACCTTTTTCCGAATGTCATATGTCTCAGACAGACACAGTTAAAATAAAAGCCATTGAATGGATCCAGAGAGATATCAGAGGAGGGAATAGGGATTTGAAATTGTCCCAAAGGGAAACCTATTGGATAATTACATTAAATACCCTTAAACCGTTTGGTTTGAATGAGGGCTACGAATTAACTCCTTTTCTTCAATAACCTTTGAGTTTTGTTTTTTTGGTAGCGTGGCAGGCTCTCCTTTTATTTATTTATTTAATATTCTTAAACAAACTATCTGTAGTTTTTAATTTGGGTTTATTTAATTGAATTTTGGAATTTTTTAAAAATAATAATTTTTATGATATTATAATCATCTTTTTAAAGACACTTTTAGCGTCTCATAGGTATAGCAGTTATCACTCTAATCTGTGAAGACCTATTAGTTAGTATTGAAATTGAAGAGTAGATGTGAGTTTTAACATTGTGACTTTCTAATAATTGTTTTTTATTTTATTTTCTGTTTGTCTATACATTATAGTATTTTTGATTGTAAGTATGTGTCTAATAATTTTTATGTCAATTATGATGATGTAAGTTCTCTGAACCTCTTAATTCTGTGACCGCTGTTTATAATGAGAAAGTTTATTAGCACTGTAGTTAGTACCTTTTTAAATGGATTTTGTGCTCCGAGTGGAATTAAGACACTCCAACCAGTACTATATAACAGCGGACTCAGTTATACTCCACTACCCCTGATGAAGTCACCGCCCCTTTGGCGCGTTGGGAGGAGCCAAACTGACAATCCCCACATATACACATATACAGGACTTGCGACTGCAAAGCTTCGCTCCCCAGACGATACCTGGACGTAGAGATTGGAGACTGGGCCCGCAGTCCTGCCGCATAACTGCCATAAGCCAACCTTAACTGCAGCGTGCGGATCAGCGGTCCATACGACTGCTAATCCGCTACAGTGTGGAAGCCCCTCCCACACTGTACACTTAACAAGCACAGCCTATTTCCACGGAAATGGGCTCCGATGGAACAAAATTCTGCCTGATTGTTTCTATGCTAGGATTACTATAGTAATCCTACTGTAACATCTGGAGGGCGCATACATGCTTAAGTGATCTGCCGTTATTAAGTCTGAAAACGGTCCATTGTTATAAATGTTGCTTTTTATAAAACTGGACTAGTGGAAGTCATACCGGGGCTATGTTTTCTGCAAGAAGTTTCTCAGACCTTTAGCTGCATAAACGGCATGTGTGTATTCATTGATGGAACTTTGCATTGCTAGGCCCCATATTGAACTTCAGCAGTGACCTAATAATTCAGTTACCACCCCAATACCCCCATTCTGCTCTGAAAAAGACAAGGCCTCTACTGCTCGTGTGAATTGGACAGTTTAAAACCATTGTGGGTACAGAGGGGGCAGCTTTCCCAATGTTTTCCAACTTTGTGTCCCAGTCTCCTTACCCCTGTTAATCAAACCCACAATTCTGTGAATTAGCAGCTCCACCATTTTCTGATTGACAGCAATTTCACTCAATGATAGTGCTGAATCTGCAGCAAATGACAGGATGCGATGATATACCATGTCGGTATAGCTTAAAGATCACGTCCATTAACACATACATTAAGGTCGGAATTTCATTGGTTTTTGGAGTTTGAGTGTCAGACGTTTCAAAGGTCTCAAAATTTGGAATTTGGTGTCAATGTAGTAAACCTTAATCAGGAATGTTAAACCATAAGGTTTTTTGTCTATGCAATATATATATATATATATATATATATATATATATATATATATATATATATATATATATATATATATATATATATATATATATATATATATATATATATATATATATATATATATATATATATATATATATATATATATATATATATATATATATATATATATATATATATATATATATATATATATATATATATATATATATATATATATATATATATATATATATATATATATATATATATATATATATATATATATATATATATATATATATATATATATAATATTGTGCAAGAAACAAAGATTACACTGAAAAATGTGTTTGTGGCAAATATGTTGCATGGTAACAACAATGGCATTGACATAACACCTTCAACAACAAACAGCGGCAGCCTCTCATTGTCCTCCTACGATAAAACACTTTACGCTGTGCTGGTATTTTATTTATTTGAGATTAAAAAAATCTATATTATAAAAGCCAATGTTGTGTGCCTGCAAATTATCAGAATGGTGGCGCTAAAAATACTTTGGAATTTAGGATCATTTCAGATTTAAAAATTCCGGGTAATGGAAGTTTAACCTGTATTTACTTATTGTCTGGTCAAGAAAGGTCCAAAAAAGAAACTGCTGTGAATGTCATTCGTTTCCCAACCATCTGACCAGCGGCTTATCCTTTATTTATAAAAGATCTGGAAATCTGAAAGGTGTTTTTTAATTTAGGTTCTGGGATTCCTCCTGTTTTGGAACTCAAATCTGTTGACAACTTAACTCTAGTATAATGGTGCTCCGGTCTAGTGCTTGTTATTTTGGAAATGTTTTTTTTTTTTTGTAATGTTATATACTTTAATGTTAAGTGTTCTGTGAAGCATGTTTGAATGTTAATTTTGTGACAGATCTGTTTATTTTTGTCAATAATGTCAACATGAATGTTTATATATTTGTACATTATAAACATTGTACACTAACATAAGCCAAAAATAATCCACAAAAATAGATTAAAACAAATAACATTTGTTCTTCATAAAAACTTTAAAACTTCAGTTTTTAGTAAATAACATATTACAAAAAATAACAAAAAAATAAAATTTCTTTCTCAAAAGTTTGAAATAAAGTTTTTTGTTCCATAATTTTGGCTTCAATTTACTATAAAATTAGGGTTGTTCAGTGAAGGAAAGCTCAGAATTTGTTTGATTGTTTATATTTATAATAAAACCAATTTAACAATAATTTTTAAACATTGTTACACATTTAACTATATACATCTATGTTAGGTTGTGTTTTAAACAGTGAATTTAAATTTGCATCAATATTCAGTGCCTTTTTGGCACTTAAATTATAGCGATTTAGACCCAAAAAGTTTCCGCAGAATGTACCCCTTGTTAAGAAAATGTTAAAAACAAACCTTGTAAAAATATTTCATTTCTTAACATCTACTTGGTAAATAGTATTGCCCTGATAGATGTAAATGTAAATAGAATTGGTCAAATAGTTGTCCTTAAAGTATGTTATGACCCATATACTGTCCATTAAAGATTATTTAGAAAGCCCCATAAATAAATTTTTATGCTGTTTGGCAACATTTTTTTTTATACAAGAAACAAAAAAAAGGTTTGGTGCTCCACAAAAATATTATATAACACTATAATGTAAACTAAACCTCCCTTTTATGTACAGAAAGTGTTATATAATGTGTGTTTGGAGTGATGGACCGCTCTTTTGTTCCTTGTAATTACAAAGTGGTAATTTTTGTCCTTGGCTGCACCTCTAATTTATATATAAACTTGCACACATTTCATTTATTTTAAATGAAGCGCAACCTTGTGTGCTTTTTTGTTACTGTTAGCTTACTTTGGAATCCTGACCTCTCCCCATTATGGCCGCTGTACATCTTTCAACTGGCAGAAGTGCCTTACTACAGACTTCCGAGTAGACACATAGCAAGCGGATAGGGACTCATCTACAGGAGGTGTCTTGACGCTGGACAGATGAGCTCAATCCAATATAACAATATTTTTATTGTTATTATTTGACCTCTTGTATTATTATTATTATTATTATTATTATTATTATTATTATTATTATTATCATTTGTTTATAAGGTGCCTGAAGCGCTGTACAAAATACAACAAAATACAGTACAGATATACAGGGTTGGGGTGGACAGCATAGTATATATTAAATACAATATGATTATACAAATATCACAAAAATACAATAAACTGAAGCAGCACAGAATGCAATGCAAAATGTAGAGTGTCAAGCTTGGAAGATCAGGTGGCAGAGGATAGAGCGCAGTGAGAAGTTGAGAGGGAGCCACCAGGTGGGGTTTGGGTAAAAGGGTAGCAGAGGGGGACAAGAGGGTACAAAGTGAGGAGGGAGTGGTGGAGGAAGGAACAACACTAGGATGGAGGGCCCTGCTCACGCAAGCTAACACATTATGTGGGAGAAAAGAACTAACAGAAGACATAAGGAGAGGGAAGGAAGTGGACTGCTGGTGTGAGCTGAGGAGAGTGGGAAGGAAGAGAAGGGATAGATGAAGGATGCAGTGTAGATGTTAAGTGGAGGAGGGGTAGGCTAGCCTGAACATGTGCGATTTGAGTAAACGCTTGAAGACCTGCAATGTGGGGGAGAGTCTGACTAATGAAGAAAGGTCATTCCAGTGCAGAGGTGCAGCACGGGAGAAGTCCTGGATACGGGTGTGAGATTTGGTGATCAGAAAAGAGGTCAGACAGTGCTGGTTGGCAGAATGGAGAAGGTGAGAAGGGGTGTGCATGTTGATTTGGGAAGAGAGGTAGGAAGCAGAGGATGAGGAGATGGCCTTAAAGGTGAGGGTAAGGAGGTTAAAGAGAGACCTGAAATGGAAAGGAAGCCAGTGGAGGGTTTGACATAAAGGAGAGGCCGAGGTAGAGAGCCATGAGAGGAAGATGAGCCTTAAAGCAGCATTGAGTATAGATTGAAGGGGGGCAAGATGGGTGAGCGGGAAACCTATGAGGAAGAGGTTACAATAGTCAGGGCGTGATATGACTAAAGAGTGGATAACGATTTTAGTAGCTTCATTGGTGAGGAAGGGACGAATGCATGCAATGTTGCATAGGTGGAAACAACAAGAATGAGAGAGGGCATGGATGTGAAGTATAAAGGAAAGTGAGGAGTCAAGGATGACACCTAGGCAGTGAACTTGTGGGGATGAGGAGACAGAAGTATCACCTATGGTTATTGTGACGGAGGGCAGGGAGGAAATCCTAGGGGGAGGAAAAACAATCATTTCTGTTTTGTCCATATTCTACTTGAGGAAGCATTTGGCCATCCATGTGGATAGGGATGCAAGGCATTCAGAAATCTTAGAGAATAGAGAGATTAGGGCTTGGGGTTAGGGGAAGAGAGGTAAATTTGAGTGTCATCAGCATAGAGGTGGTAGTTGAAACCAAAGGTGCTGATGAGGTTAACCAATGAAGAGGTGTAGAGGCAGAGGAGGCCGGGCAAAGGACAGAGCCCTAGTGGAAACAAACAGGGAGAGGAAAGGGATGGGAAGATGAGTTAGGGGTGGAAACAGAGAAGGTGCAATCAGGGAGATAGGAGGAGAACCAGGAGAGAGCAGTGTCAGTAAAACCAAAAGAGCAGAGGGTTTGAAGAAAAAGAGGATGGTCAATGTTGTCAAAAGCAGCTAACAGATCATGAAAGTTGAGGATGGAGTATTGGCCCTTGAATTTGGCAGATAACAGATCATTGGTCACTTTGGTAAGGACAGTCTCATTGTCCTTACCTAAAATCTCACCTAAAAGACCGCATATACGCAATCTACGTATCGAAACAATACGCAGATTACGTACAATAGCTATTACGCATGCACAGTAGCTACTGTTTATGAACGACGGACGTAGTTCTGGATCCGGCCCCTTATCCTTAATATTGAATTGATATCATTAGGCTGTATACACCCCATTTGTTTACATCATATAAGCATCAAAGAATCTAAAATTCTTGTTATTTTCTTAGCACAACTGTAATTCCTTTCAATGTACAACAAAGCATCTGCCGTGTCTTTCTCATTGCTTTGTTACTTTGCTTGGCTACTTTTATATCACACAAAGTTGTGACTTCTAGATCCCTTTCTTCTTAATGGGTGTGGGTCCCCGATGGTGAGAATGGCCTTATTTCAAAAGGGCTGTTCTCTCCCAGTCATTTCTCAACTGACTGGGAAATTTCTTGCTTTTGATTTGAAGAGGAATAGCAATGGATCTCCAGGGCACTGAAAAAAGTGCTCCAAATGGTAAGTATAAATTCTAACCCCAACTTCCCTGCCCACAGCCTAACCCTAAGACTTCAATACCCGCAGCCTGACCCTAAGTCTCCCATCCCCGCAGACTGACCCTAACCCTCCCTTCAGCAGAGCCTAACCCTAACCCTCCCCTTAACCCTAAAAGTCCCCAGAGAGGTCTGCGGTGGGCAGCAGGTGTGATGGGTACAGCAGGCAGCAGTTCCCAAAAAAATGGGCATCGGCATACTTACCCATTCTAAAAAAAAATGCAAAAGGATGTCTATTTGAAATAGAAACAGTTAAAACTTGTTTTTTTTGTTGTCTTTACTTCCAAATGACAGCTCTCATGGCGGGAACTGTCACTGCCTCTTAATGGTTTCTTCTGTAGTGCTATTAATGCTATATTGAGCTTTTGTGTTTTTTAGCCCCCAGTGAAAGATTTTGCAGTGTTTGTATTTGTAGTTTATAGTTTCCACATTATTAACCATCAATACAGTCTTGTTATATAATCATTTTCTTTACACCTCCCCCCCCCTTCCGAAAGATTCTAACTTTTTACATGTTTGTGTCATCTGAAAAAACTAACTTAAAATTCATCATGAACAATGATAATAACACCCCTGCCCAAATCATAAGAGTCACAAAGGGCTGGATCCAGACTTATTAAGTGTTTGAAATTAGTTACTCCTGGGCTAAACCATGTTGAATGCAGGAGAGTCATATTCTGTTGCAAACAGAATTAGCATTGAGAGGTGATGTTTCCCAGTCCAAGTCTAAATAACAGTGTGATAGTAAAGCTGGTCAGTATCTGTGTATAATAATATTAATAATAATAATCATCATCATCATCATCATCATCATCATCATCATCATCATCATATAAGAGTATTATAGATGAGATGTGATAAACAACAATGTAATTGTAACGCTGGTCAGTATCTGTGTAATAATATAATAATATAATAGTATTAGAGATGAGATGTGATAAACAACAATGTGATAGTAACGCTGGTCAGTATCTGTGTAATAATAAAATATTATAATAGTATTAGAGATGAGAGGTGATAAATAACAGTTTATTAGTAAAGCTGGTCAGTACCTGTGTAACAATATAATAATACAATAGTATTAGACATGAGAGGTGATAAATAACAGTGTGATAGTAAAGCTTGTCAGTATCTGTGTAATAATATAATAATATAATAGTATTAGAGATGAGAGGTGATAAATAACAATGTGATAGTAAAGCTTGTCAGTATCTGTGTGCAGTAAGTAATTAAAAGATATATCCCTGCATTCAAAGAAATAATAAACTTGACTCCCCCTAAAATCAACATGGTTTAGCCCAGGAGTAACTAATTTCAAGAACTTTCTTAAGGCTGGATCCAGCCCAAAGTCTCTTTGCATGCATTGTAGTGAATGGATTTAGAGAAACAAGATGAATTGCATTGCAAGAGAAACTTACATTGCAGACTGGAATAATTTGTATAATTTCATACTGGCCTATGACAGAAAGAAAAAATACCACTATTGACCACCGCTGTGTGTTTTGATTTACACCTATTGTGTCCTGACATGAAATAGGAAATATGCTGACAGTCACGACAGAAAACTTAAAATTGGGGTGGATGTTGTGCAGGAGAATGAGACTTTGGGCCAGAATCTGACCCCCGCACGCTTTACGTGCATGCAGGGATCCTTAGATATGCCCCATGCTTTCTCCGCTGTCTGAAGGAAATTTCTATGACTAGGGGCCGTATTCAGAGATCAGTTTTTGTGGCAACTTGCGTGCTTATTTTTAGGTACGTGTGAATCGCACTTGCGGACACACGGACGCATCTCTGATGCAAGGAGAAATTTTCATAAAAGTGGGTGGGGGAAGGCATTTAAATGAATATAAAGAATCGCATGGATGGAGGACACATACGCACGTAACTGCTCACGGAAAGTTACAAGTGGTCTACGGAGGCGGTAGTCACTGTCAGCACAGCCGGAGAGGGGCATGTCCTGGGTGTGAGGAGGTTTGGCCTGCACTGGCCGTGCATATAATTGCGTTACTTTATAGAAATGCATCTCTGAATACGCCCCTAGGTCTGCGGCCGTCCGGGCTTCCCCACCCCTGACCCCTCATTTAGATGGCTATCTCCACCTGTATGGCAGGGATACGGCCCTCGAAACTGAAGGGTAAGGATGATGCAGATGTTCAGAGACACGGGACTTACACAAATGACTTTGGGCCGTATTCAGAGATCTGTTTCCTTGAAGGTACGCAATTATATGCACGGCCGGTGCAGGTCAAACCCCCTCACACCCATGACAATCCCCTCTCTCGGCCATGCTTTTGGTGATTTCCACCAGTTGTGGGCGTATATGTCCCCTGTATGTGCAATTCATGTTACGAGTTCCTTCATTTAAATGCTTTCTTGCGCCCATTTTTATTAAAATTTTCACGTGCGTATTTTTGTGTTGCATATCCGGATGTATGTACCCAAGTGAGATTCACAAGTCCATCCGTGAGGCACTTATGCGCGTATTGTCTACGTATACTACCTAAAAAAATTGCTATGCATGTGCAGTTGAAACGGACCTATAAATACACATAGAAGCTGTTAATGGATCAATTGTGTTACAAGTGCAGCAGGACGGGCTGGAGAATGGGGACTGCATGACGACACCGGAACAGTCAGTCGGCAATGGAGGGTGCTGAACTGAGGTAAGAATTTCCGGTGCGGGCAGTCATTCAGGGATGAATGGCTGCCAGAAGGTCACGTGGGGCGTCCGCAAGCCAATTGGAGCTTGCGGCGTCCATTGCACAGTCCAGGAGGCTGTGCGGGGACCAGGGAACCTTGCGGTGGGAGGGACTGGTGGCTGGAAACAGGGGAAGAGAAGAGACTCTGTAGTGAGACGGGAAGAACAGCAGAGAGCGCACGTATGCTCTACAGGAGAGGAGTTCTTCAACTTTGGGCAAGCAGTCAGACATCCGGGGCCATGCCAGAGCGCTCTTCAGCCCTTGGGTGTATAGCATGCAGTGGTGTTGGAGGCGGTTGAAGTCCTCCCTGAACCACCAGGGTTCCCAGGACATGGATCATCCAGGGGCAGCTCACACCCCACCAGACCACCAGGGGTGACAGGTACCAGGCAGAACCCACTAGACCACAAGAGGGTGTGAAGATAAGTTGGGGGGGGGGTTATATCAAGCGTATACCCTGGCCATCAGAGGTGTGGGGAGATACCGTGGCTGGTTGCCTGGGAGGAGAGGCAGGTGTCCTGGCAGAGCACACGGAGGAGTAAGAGGAACATTTGGACATTAACTGTAGAGTTTGATAAATAGTTATTATTCTAGTTACAGCACAGACCTCTGGTTAACAGTCTGTTTAGTTACACTTTATCTTGTTAAAGTTGTTAAATAATGTTGGTGTTAGGTTAAAGTTTTGCATTGTACTGTATTGTGTTGTGTGGTTGCTGTATTTACATCCACAGCTCCTGCCAGGAGACACCCCAGCCGGCACTGCGGTCTCCTGCATCGCTGCAGTTGTACAATAAGTATACCCGTATCTTTTCCTGTAAGGCCCCCGTGAACCGTGGGAAAGGGTGAGACTCAGGCCCTCGTACCTAGGCCAGAGTAAAATATACAAATTAAATTTGAATTGTTGTCCAGATCCTAAATTTCAACAGGAGCAATCATAGTACCTTGATCCAAACAAGATGAAGTTTCTAAAGCCTCTGTGACACAGAGCAGGCTTGCAATATATATTTCACCCTGTGCAGCTTTTGTATTACTAACTCTATATACTGCTCAGCAAAGGGACTGAGATTTTAGGAAGGCAGATTTTGTAGGTGGAGGAAAAAAAAATAATTATTAAATTATTATTATTATTATTATTATTATTATTATTAATAAAATCTGGCATACTCTAACCTCTGAATCAGGGCAAATCTGCTGTCAAAGTTGCGTTTTTCTGCTTCTCTTCTTGTACTTTATATTTACCTCTAATACCTGATTATAACACTTCTGTCATATCTCCCCCCTCTCCTGTACCTGTTTATACCACTTACAGTACATCAATTACCCCTCTCAGGGTCATAATACTCCTGCTCTAATCATAAGAGTTGCCTGGAAATCTTGCAAGGAAAGTGCCCCATGATGTAACATAGAAGTATAGAAACATAGAAAGTGATGGCAGAAGAGCCACACTGCCATGTAATGAGGAAATCTTAAGTTAAGCCGTGACTTTAGCAACTCTGTTTATGCAAGGGGACTGGATATTGGTGCGATTGCCTTGAAGACCCCCATGCATCTAATGAGCAGGGAACAGATCACATAAAAATCACAACACAGGATTCTGTCATATTATTATTATTATTATTATTATTATTATTATTATTATTATTATTATTATTATATATTACTCTTAGGACTCCATTTACTAAAGTCGATTTTGCTAAAATCAACTGATGTCCCCGGACTTTGGCCTTCAGCAAAATCGACAGTTGCTTAACCATTGTCCCTATTTTTACAATGATTCACTAAAGGCGATTTTACTAAATGGCCTCTAGTTCACCCTGAGAGCGCTTTAAAAAAATTGGCTGAACATTGGCAGCAATTATAAATCCCCTGTTAAAAGCTTAGCATAGTGAATGCAGCATTTTTCTTTTTTTACAATCGATGGCTGGTGATTCATAATTGTGCCAAAAAGTGACTATTGTAAATGAGGCCCTCAGACACTGAAAACTAGCCATGGTGGGCCTGATTAAGAGATTGAAATTAAAAGAGGAAACTTACTCCTAGGCTAAACCATGCTGATTAATGAAAACCCTAAAACAAAAGATAAATACAACAGAACTTTTTGGTGAAAAAGTATGTAAACAGTACTTAATTTTAGAGCTAAATTGACTTATACCCTTTTCACATTGAGCCAACAACCCAGGATATTGCCAAGGCAAGCCCTGATGACCTGGGTCATGGCTCAGTGTGAACGGGTGCGTCTGCTGCTATCCGGATTTACTGACCTGGGAATTAGACCCAGGACAATTGGAGGGTTATTCCCGGATCTGACACGGGTAGCCGCCAGCGTAAATGGTGTGACCCAGGTTTTTTTAACCTGAGTCTCACTGAAATAAGCTGATTGGGGGAAGTGAGATGTCTTTACATCACATCAATAGTATTCTGCTGATAAAGAGCATGAACGGGCATGACCAGAGAATTTCCTGTGTCTAAGAAGGAGGAGCTGGGCTGATGTGTGCACTGGTAATAACCCGGGTCGAAAATCCCGGGATATTGCAAAGGTGGCAGGGTGAAGATGGTAAAAAAACAACTGAAAGAAATATGAGGATGGTAGCATTTTATAATCAATGTAAGAGCCTGGCATAATCGTCTGATGGATTCTTTGAATGTGGAACTGCTAAACCATTCAGTAAGTCAGTAAAACAACAACAACAAAAAAAAACTTTTTATACAAAAAATAAAAACAGTAAAACAACAAAAAAAACTAAGCAAAACAACCTTTGATACAAAAAAATTATATCTGTGTAGTAAAAACCCCCAGACAACCTACAGAATTAATGTTTAAAATTGCATTTGCAATTCTATATTCTAAAGGACCTTAAATATAGTAAGGCTATTAGAAAGATTGTGGAAAATTTTAATGAGCTAAAGAAAGAGTACTAAATATCAGTATGGATTTAACACCATACTGTATATCAAAAAGGAAGGATAATATTAAAATGTTAATTTAATTTAAATAGATAAAATTTGCACGGTAATGGACTTAATTAACAACAGAATGTTGCATAAACAGCTATGATAAAATACAGTACCATATTATAATTACCAAGGGTTTTATTAAATTATAAGTTACAAAAGACCTATTGGGTATTGGCAAAAAAAGTAAAATGAGAGAAAAAAAAAAAAAAAGAAAAAAAAAAAAAAAAAAAAAAATAACTAGATACACCGCCTGTCCTTTATAAATGGCCGACTATATACCTGCTTAGCAATGTGTATGAAGTACAGACTTACATATAAGATAGTAATTAACTATAGCGGCAACTCTACAGATAGACATAGATAAGTTAGATTATATGCATAAAAAATAGATGAATTTAAATTTATACAGTATATGTTAGTTATATTTCCACATGAATATCATAAAACAGGCAAACTTATTAGTAAGTTAAAATAATTACTGATTACAATTAAAAGATTTAAGATAAATCTATTTTTTTTGTTAAATGTTTCTTTCAACTTGCTGCCCTATTTGAAACAATTATTTGAATAAAGTCTAAGCATTTTGTACCAAATCCAGACCCCCCCCCCCCCCACCCCAACACACTTTTCCATTTTCCTTACAAAAAAAGGCTTGTCTGTATTCACAAAAGAGGGGAGGGAACTCGTCCTGTCACCATCCAGTCAAAATAGGACACTTACATACTTTGTTTGTCTAAGTGGCCAATTTGAATAAAAAAATTTGAAACACTAGTCATAGTATGGACAGATTAATGAAAATTCTGCAATGAAGGATAATTACAATAGAATTTTTAAGTTAAAATAAGTAAATAATGCTTCATTTTATATATAATATTGATAATTATATTTACCTTCCCCAAATATTTGTTCTGAAATAATTCAGATATTTTCCCAACCCTTTTTTCATCTTCTGATTCCTCAGACTGTAAATAATTGGATTAATTAATGGAGTCACCAAAATGTACAGGAGTGATCGATACTTGTTTATGTTGGCTGTATTTTCATTGTCTGGAATTGTGTAGACTATGATTATGGTGACATAGTATGTACATACACTGGTCAGATGGGAACCACATGTGGAAATGGCTTTTCTCCTTCTCTGAGAAGACATCTTTGCAATGGTAAATAAAATGCTGAAATATGTCAGTATGATAAAGCCAAATGCAAAAAATACTATGAAGATGGAGGCGACAAAGTCTAGTAACTTCAAAATTGAGGTGTCTGAAGTTGCCAATTCCAGAACTGGTTCAAAGTCACAGAAAAAGTGGTCAATGTCATTCTGACCACAGAAGTTATATTGACAAACCAAAACCATTTCACTTGTTGCTATAATGGTGACTAATAGCCATGACCCCACCACCAGCTGGAGACAAACATCTGGACTCATCATTGAAGTATATCGCAATGGGTTACAAATAGCCACAAAACGGTCATAAGACATAACAGCAATGAGAAAACATGGAACAAATCCAAATATGCTGAAACAGTACAGCTGTGTTATACAGCCCACAATGGATATTCTTCCTTCTTCTAGGAATATGATGTGCAATGCCATGGGAGCCACACTGGTGGTAAGCAGCATATCAGCTAAAGATAAGTGTTTGAGAAAGAAGAACATTGGAACTTTAAGACTATCAATGGTCGTCACCAAAATAATAATTAGGATGTTTCCAGTCAGTATCATTATGTATGCGAAAAGAAACACAATGAATAACAATGCCTTGAATTTATACAGGTCTCGAAATCCAAGTAATCGTATGTAGGTGACTTGTGTCTGATTGGTCTCACACATTTTTTACAAATGATATATAATGCCAAGATGCTGGAATCATTGTTCCTGTGAGGTGTATGAAAAAAATTAGAAACCTACATTGTTAGTGGTATTGAAAAGTAACATGATTATATCTTACTGCATATAGACACATAGGGGCTAATTCAGAGGTGTTCTTCCTCCTTTTTTAGGTAAAATATAGACCTGAGCAATTGTAAAACCAGAATTAATTTTAGGAGATAAAGTGTTTTAGCTCAACTCTATTTAATAGAATAAACATAAATCTGTGCAGTATTTGAGTTCTATGTGTAAAAGCAATGTATTTTCCCTGCAAGCAAAATGTTTTAAATGAATTAACATTTCAATCATTTAGCCGAGCTGTACACTTGTACCTAAAAAAAGGTGTAAGTGTATCCCTAAATCAGCCTTATAGAATTTAAGAGCAGAGAAGGCCAACTTTGCTTTCTAGTCATCCAATTAAATATTTTCTATATAATAAAATAATAATAATAATAATAATAATAATAATAATAATAATAATAATAATAATGTCATTTTTAGGCTTATTGCAATTTGTAATGTAGGACCTATATATACTTACACTAAAGAATTCAAGTATACCATATAAATGTACGTCTCTGTCCAGTAATAATTTTAGATTTTACTATATTTAAAATTTTTGAATGTAAAAGGTGAATCTCCAGCTATCACAACATTTTGTTAGGAGCCTAGGACATCACATAGTGTGTCTTTAGACTGAGACAAATGTTTATATATATATGAGCTTATATATAATGATTATTTGCTAAAAGCACACACGCACACACATGCACACACGCACACACACACACACACACACACACACACACACACACACACACACACACACACACGACCATCAAGGAATGTGGTCAGTTTGATCCGGTTAGGGTTACAGAATGGAATGTAATCATGTGCTGCTCATTTATTTATTTTGGATATAACCAAGTTATATCTGAATTATGCTGCACAGGATATATAATAACATTTTTATATTTCATCTAGAATGACAGGAGTTTAGCGAAACCAATGAAAAAAATATTTATGTGTAAATTCCTAACTCTGTCTTTATTTGTGAGTCTCTCCTTGGCAAAAATGATCCCATCTAAACTAAATCAACACATCAAGAAAAAGCTAATGTGTATGAATTACTTACACACATCTCTTTACAAATATATTGGCAAACAGAAGGATTGATAGAAATCTGAAAATTCTTAACAGTTTTTCAATATTCTTACAATTTTCAGAAATAGTTGGAAGTATAAGCATTAAGTAAGGTCTGTTCAGGCAACAAGGAATCTTCTCAAGATGTATGAGCAATTCAAAGAGTGATGATACTTTGCTTGTTGAAATCATTTTATACTGTTGTACAGTACACATAAAAAGGGGAAAATATTCCTAAAGGATCCAGATAAGTACAAACATGAGCTAAGAGCATCACATGTGCTACAGGAATTAATAGCTAAGGGACTAATCAGCATCACCTGTATATAGAATGCATGAACATTATTACTAA
>WWET01004335.1:20945-32624 GCA_011038615.1 Limnodynastes dumerilii | reverse complement strand
CCTCATCTCCAGCACCCAGCATCACCCATCATGTCCAGCACCCATCAGCCCCCATCATGTCCAGCACCCAGCATCACCCATCATGTCCTGCACCCAGCTACAGTACAAAATACTTAAAAAATACTTACTTGCACTGTAGTCCCCGTTCTGCCGTCTCCTGCCCGGGCAGACCTCAGGTCACTCCAGTGTCAGGGGGGGAGTTGCTTCACTGCGCTGCCTGTCACACAGGACAGGCAGAGCAGAAACAACTGTAATGGACGCCGCTGTGAAGCGGTGTAAGGCGCTCTCATCAGAGTGATGAGAGCACCTTACATTGCTTTCACAGCAGCGTTCATTATGCTGCTGACTGTCAGGGAGCAGGGGGACCCGCTCATATATCAAGGTAAGTATTCGGACCATAAGACGCACACACTTTTCCCCCACTTTTTTTTGGGGGGGGAAAGTGCGTTTTATGGTCTGAAAAATTTGGTAACTTATATATTGCAATTACATTTACTATCAACCAAAGGGAAAACAAAAATATGTTGTGCTAGATGAACTAATTATAGTTAGAGAAAGCAAAAATAAAAAATAAATACACATAGACAGATTAAGATTATCCAAACAGATGAAGTGACCTTTGCTTGTAAACTGGTGAGACTGTGCAAACTAACCTAATATTTTTTCTACAGTACCAACAATGATCAACAATTGAAGAAATTCTTCGATCAACAGGGATGTAAAATGATGATCTGCTGTGTCCTGTGTTAGTGTCCCAATTCAATTAAGAAATAGTCAGATAATTCAAGGACAAAGTGTAAGTGTAAATTTAAGTGTGTGTCTAACACAATGATTTCACCAAGTTTTGCAGGTGATATGGTTAATCAATGATAATGATGGTCCGTACAGCTTGAATAATGACCTAAAGTTATTGTTGTCCTCATCACTGATGCTACTAAAACCCTTCTCATTAGTAATTTCCCAAGTTGGCTACTGTAACCTTCTCCTTTCTGGCCACTCCTCTCTGCGCTCACACTCCATCTTGCCATACTGCCAATAAACGCCTTCTTTTCTACAACTCATCACCATGTCCCACAGGTTTGGATCGCCGCTAACAAAAGGACCATTTTCAAGACCCCATTTCCCAAGTCAGAACTACTAAGAAACTTCTTGCCCCGCTGCAGAAAGGTAAGTGCTGCTCTCTATTTCCCCAACTCCAACCCTAATACTAATTCTTACCCTAACCCTCCCCTTCCATTATCCTAACTCTCCCTTCCACACAGCCTAACCTCAAGAGTCCACTCCCAGCAGCCTAAACCTTAGACTTCCTTCTCTGCTGCTTAACCCTCATCTAAGCTCTACCCCCACTCTGTAGCTAAACCTAAGTCTCCCCTTCTCCCATCCACCCCCTCCCCCCAGCCTAAGACTATCCTACTAAAATACATCCCTTCCCTTGCACTTATCTGTCCAGTCATCAGAGTGTCATAAAGTGTCAGGTTGCATTTCATTAGTTATTCATTAAAGATTTGTTTATTTACAAATTAGCAGTTGTTGCTCAGACAATGAAGCTGACAGCAGCCATTCATTTCACAAGATGAGTCATAACATCTTTCTGTTAATTGGTAAGTAAACAAAGGTTTTAA
Organism: Limnodynastes dumerilii; assembly: GCA_011038615.1. Classification (NCBI taxonomy): domain Eukaryota; kingdom Metazoa; phylum Chordata; class Amphibia; order Anura; family Limnodynastidae; genus Limnodynastes; species Limnodynastes dumerilii. The sequence goes on along the minus strand of WWET01004335.1, from coordinate 31,002 downwards.
TGATTTCTGAAGCCCTCTTTAACTTTCACCAAACTGCCATGCATGCCAGAGATTTCCTTCATTTTGGGAAAGTTTGAACTTAGCACAATTGTATTTCCTCTCCCTATACAATTAAGCATTTGACTTGCCTTTTTCATAGCATTGTTACCTTGTTTGGCTACCTTTATATCACTATATTGAGGTTTTGCATTTTACAGTCCCAAATGAATGATGATGTTGAAGTTTTTGGCATTTGTACTTTGTAGTTTAGTTTACACATTATCAACCATTTCTACAGTCTTCTTAGATAAAAGTTTTCTTTATTTCCCACGCCCCAATGATTCTAACGTTTCACTTATGTTTGTGTCATCTTTATAAACAGATAAAAATAATCATGAACAAAGATCATAGTGGATTTACAGAAAATGGTCCATGACTCAATGCAAAAGATGAATTGCATTGCAGCTTGAATAGGGGCCTATGATGTAAATAAAACAGCTACTGTATTGACCACTGCTGTGTGTTGTGCTTTTCACCTAATTTGTCCTGATGGGGATTAGGACATTTGTTAACAGTCATTGCAGAAAACAATTAAAGTGGGTGTTGTACAGGACAAGAAGACTTTCTTTGTTTTTTTTTTTGGATTTATAATCCCAAATGGAACCGATGCCAACTGATTCAGACATAAGAGAAATGACACTTTCAATATATCTTCTATCAGATGGGCCAGATTGTGATAACAAGTAGGGTAATTTGGTATAACAATGTACTGTATAGGGCTGTCCTGCCTATTCACACCAAATAGCATTCTACACTTCTGTAATTTTATATTTGCAAAAGTTGTAAATTAAAGTAGGCCCTGGCTATTGGAACTGAAGTATAAATAGCAGCACTAGAGCATACCAGGGGCCTGATTTACTAAGCTGCGGGTTTGGAAAAGTGGAGATGTTGTCCATAGCAACCAATCAGATTCTAGCTGACATTCTCTAGTATGTAATAGGAAAGTGAGTGCTAGAATCTGATTGGTTGCTCGGTCAACATTTTCAATTTTCCAAATCCGCAGCTTAGTAAATCTGGCCCTAGGTGTATAAATGTGGCCAAATGCAAGTGGTATGTAATCTTTATAGCAGCTTATAGCAACAAGAGATACACACATTTGAATAATATGAAATATTTATTACAGCATTAAACAAAACAAAATAAAAAATAGGGAGTTGGATTGCCTGACAGGCTGTGGTAGGTTATTCCAATGCAAAGGGGCGGCCTCAAAGAAGCCATGGATTCAGGAGTTAGGGATAGTTTTCAGGTAGAAGTTGAGACGGCTGTCACCGGCAGAGCTGAAGTGTCGGATGGGAGTGTGGAAGGAGAGAGAACCTTCAAAGTTGTGGCGAGGACTTTTAAGAGAACTCTCAAAGTCACAGAAGCCAGTATAGAGATAGACAGAGAGGCGAGGTGGAGGCAGTGCATATTTAGTATGGATTGTGTAATGGACCAGAGTGAGACTGGAGAGGAGAATGTTGCAATAGTGGTTAAGAAGGGTCTAATGCAAGCTATATTGTGGAGGTGAAAGCGGTAGAACAGTGAGAGGGTGCCATTGTGGGGGGTGAAGGAAAGTGAGGAGTGAAGGATAGCAACAAGGCATCCGGCTTGGGTGGAGAAGGAGATAGTATAGTCGTCGATATTGGAGATAGCAGGGGTAGAGAGGATACTTGAAGGAGGGAGGACTACGATTTTAGTTTTCTCCATGTTAAGCTTGAGAAAGTGCTGGGACAATCATGATTAGATGATCGAAAGGCAATCTGACACTTTGACAGGAGAGAGTAAGAGAGTTTGGGGAAGAGAGATAGATTTGAGAGTCTTTGGCATAGAGGTGGTAGTGAAAGCCAAAGCAGCTGATAAGGTAATTCAGAGAGCAGGTGTAGAGCGAGAAGGGGATCAAGAACTAAACCCAGAGGAACCCCTATTGGAAGAGGAATGGTAGGGAAGGAGGAGCTGGGGGTTGAGACATAGAAGGAGTTGTCTGAGAGATGGAAGGAGAAACAGGAGTGGACAAAGCAAGGCCCCGTTTGCCATCCCCAGATCCCTAATATACCCATTATGTCTTTTATATACTATGCCATCTCAAGACTCCTAATATATCCAATATGTATTTATTTAGTTATGTAAAAATTATGTAATGCTTTACAATTTTTAATAAATAGTATAAACAAGAATAGGTAGTAACATATAGAATAAATGGGTAAGAGGGCCTGCCTCACAAGCTTACACTCAATAGGACAGTGGGTTTGATACATAAGGGCAAGTTTTGAGAAGTCACAATGTATAAAATACATATTGAGTCTGTGATAGCACATACTATAACGTATGGTATATGAAATATACACTAGTTATATACTATATATACAGTAGTGTGCCATTCCCAAATCCTAATGTACCCCAGATGCATTATAGTGTACCATCTCAGACCCCTAACACTTTATATTGTGTGACAGCTCTAGATTTATAATGTAACTTACATGTAATTTACATTGGACTATATTTGAAGTCTGGAGATGACATAGATTAGTGGCTTAAACCATATTCGGCAACCAACCTCATAATGTTCCTGATTCACACTTAAGAATTATCACACATTGCGGCAGACGCCGCACTTGCCGTTCTGTCATCTGCTGGTGCCTGCCTTCTCTCGTCGCTCCGGTGCTGCGGTCACACGAAGTCTGTCACTGTTACAGTGACAGACTCCACTACTCACCATGGGGCTGTCAGTGTCTGAATCCTGGCGTCCTCCTCGTGGTTCCTGGCGGCAAGTGCGGCGGTGCTCCGGTCCGTGGGCACCGCCATTTTGGATGACTCACTTGACAGCACTCCGCCAATAAGATCCCTGCTCTTCGGTCCTCCAGCCAATCAGTACGCAGGGCGCACTATTTAAACCCTGCAGTCCCTTCAATCAATGCCAGAACAACTAGTTCTCCTAGGTGCCTGGTTCTGTTGCACCCAGCTCACTGATCCTGATCTTACCTTGCCTGAATCTTGATCCAGGCCTGCCTTGCCTAGTCCTGATCCAGTCCTGGTCAAGTCAACCCCAGTCCAGGTCCAGTCAAAGCTCCAGTCCTGGTCCAGTGAACTCCAGTCCTGGTCCAGTCAAATCTCCAGTCCTGGTTCAGTCAACTCCAGTTGTGTTCCAGTCAAAGCTCCAGTCCTGGTCCAGTCAAAGCTCCAGTCCTGGACCAGTCAACTCCAGTCCTGGTCCGGTCAACTCCAGTCCTGGTCCAGTCAAAACTCCAGTCCTGGTTCAGTCAACTCCAGTCCTGGTCCGGTCAACTCCAGTCCTGGTCCGGTCAACTCCAGTCCTGGTCCAGTCGAAGCTCCAGTCCTGGTCTAGTCAAAGCTCCAATCCAGGTCCAGTCAACTCCAGTCCTGGCCCAGTCAACTCTAGTCCTGGTCTAGTCAAAGCTCCAATCCTGGTCCATTCAACTCCAGTCCTGGTCCAGTCAAAGTCACCAGTTCTGGTCCAGTCTACTCCAGCTCCATAGTCTCTACCACCTGGATTCATCTGTCTACTCTACTCCAGCTCCACAGTCTCTACAACCCGGATTCATCTGTCTACTCTACTCCAGCTTCACATTCTCTACAACCCGGATTCATCCCGCTACTCTACTCCATGTGGAATGATGTTCAAATCAAACGAGGAGGGAACGTGGTTATCTGGCCGGAGTCCCTCTATTTGTCGGAAGTCAAATCCCAATTGGACAATGAAGATTGTTATTTGAAACTTTTCTCTAACCCCACACAAGATTTCCTAGACATATATAATAACATGATTGAGACTGCCAGACAAGATGGGATTATTTCAGCAAAAATATGTAAATTTCTTAAAGTTGAATATCCACGTACTGCAACATTATACCTTTTACCCAAGGTTTACAAGAACCGTATGTGTCCCCCGGGTCGGCCCATAGTGTCCGGAAATGGCTCTTTAACTGAGCAAGCATCTAAATATATTGATTTCCATCTACGTCCTTTTGTTTACACCTTATCGTCTTACATACGCGACACTATGGACCTACTGACTCATATAGATGATATTCGGATCCAGGGTGATGTTTGGTTGGTCACCCTGGATGTCGAGTCACTATATACCTGCATTGAACACTCCTTGGGTATAGCAGCAGTACGGTATTTTTTGAATACTGTATCAGAAGATGCACATCATGAGTTTTTGGTGAAACTATTGAATTTCGTTTTAACCAAAAATTATTTTCTTTTCAATGGACAGTTCTATTTGCAGCATCGGGGCACAGCGATGGGAACAGCCTGTGCCCCGACGTTTGCAAATTTATTTCTTGGATGGTGGGAAAGAGAGGTCGTCTTCGCGGAGTCACACGAGGCATATACGTCCCATGTGCTCGTGTGGCTCTGCTACATAGACGATATCCTATTTTTATGGCAGGTGGACGTCTATCTGTTGGAAAAATTTGTGAGCACTCTGAATAACAACAATTGAAATTTAAAACTGACAATGACCAGGAATCAGCAGTAGGTTGACTTCCTGGATGTGACCATCTCCATTAATCCTTCTGGCTCTCTTAGCACTGATCTGTATAGGAAAGAGAAGGCTACCAATAGCATCCCCCACAGATCTAGTGCCCACCATGCCAATGTTGTTAGGAACATTCCGAAGGGGGAATATGGAGGATACAGGAGAAATTGCTCCTCTATCTCTAAATTCAAGCATAGAGCCAAAGAACTTCAATCCCGACTGTTAGAGCGAGGTTACTCACAGAAAATCTTATCCTCAGCATACCATCATGCCCTCAGAACCAAGAGGGTTAAATTAATATACCCCCAACGGAATAAAAATAAGAATAAAAATAAAGCGGATAATAAGGTTGTCCGCTTTATTACTAACTACAATGAACAGTCCGTCAATATTCAAAAAATTGTGAATAAACATATTTCAGTAATGCATTCTGATCCAGTTCTGAAAGAGGTCATGCAGAATTATGTTCCCATGTGCTGGCGGCGTGCTAGGAATCTCAATTATGTTTTGGTCCACAGTGAGTTCAATTTCAAGTCAGAGAGAGGTGATAAATATCCAGGCACTTTCCCGTGTGGAACATGCTCTGCATGTCCCTATATAATGAAGAAGTCCAATGTTGTGGACCGTTACGGTAAAGTGCATAATTTGCGCCATTATGCTAATTGCAAAATTAAACAAGTTATTTACTGTCTGACATGTGAATGTAATCTTAAATATATTGGCAAAACTAAGCGCCCTTTAAAACAACGGATTTTGGAGCATGTCAGGTCAATCAAAAATAGTGTAGTGGACCGCAATAAATCCAAAGTTTTGACTCCTGTTGCAAGACATTACTTGCAACATCACAACTCTAATCCCTCCAGTTTAAAAGTTTTTACCTTGGATAAGGTTGTGTCAACATTGCGAGGGGGAGATGTTGATAAAGTCAAAGAAGCACGGTGGATTTTTTTGTTGGATAGCATTTTCCCGAAGGGGTTAAACAAGAATATCTCTTACGTACCCTTTCTCTGATTGACTGCTTGACTTAGTCTGGGAACACAGCATCTATATTCATTCTTTCCTATTTCCAACTCTCCCATCTGTATAAATGAATTTTAAACTGCAGTTATATGTTTTTAATTTTTTTTTCTTTTGTTTCCCATTTTTTTGAAGTTCAGAGTCCCACGTGGGGTATTTGCAAGTGATTGGCTAGGAGGAATTTAAATAGCCTGCTTGATTAGCTATGCGCAACACCTTTGAAAAAGCCATAGCCGAGGTGAAACGCGCGTTAGGTGGTGCGTGCAGTGTGAAACTCCTGTGAAGTCTGCAAAGCTACGGGGGACTTCTCCATTCATCAGATGCAATTTGTGAGATAGCCGTCTTTGGCTACATTGTTATATTTGTCTAAGGGGGTTTTGTACTGCTGGTTACATAGTATAGGGTGAGCAGAGGGAGGGCTTAGATACGGGCCCGGAAGGGCAGAAGCGTGGTCGTGAGACCGCTAGATTATTCATGAAGGTGAGTTTCTTCTCCGTGTATATAGGGTTATTTAGCCTTTGTTCCCCCGATCTGCAGTATTATTCAATGCACTGCTATACTGTGTTTATGCATATTTTGATCTATATATTTGTTCATTTCGCCTATTGAGGGCTTATTTATATGTGCTAATAAAGGTTTATATTTGTATCAAAACTCAATTGACTCTGCATGAATTAAGGTGTGCGCTGTTTAAACCTTGTCCTGTTGTCACTCTAGCATGAGTAGACAACTTTTTGCCTTCCCTTGTATGATTTTCTGACTAGGTATAGCGGCACCCTTACCTGGCTCTTAGCCTAATATTTGTTTAGAGTTTGGTGCAACACTACCCCCTTCTTTAATGTGGATATTACCCGGCTCTAGACGGCTTTGTACAAGTAAAATACGGAGTCCAAGTCAGGGTGAATTCCGAAGTTTCAGAGCCTTTATTGTAGCTCTTTCTTCAGGGACAAAGTAACACGAGTGCTAATAACAGTGAGTTTAAATACCCTCTGGTGAAAGCCCCGGGACCCATGTGCTGACAGCTTCCGATGGTCCAGCCTCCCTAGTCTGAACAAATCAGCTGTGAGGCATCCCTCCGTTGTCACGGCAACCTAAGGGGGCTGGCTACCCGTACGGGAAGTAAACAGTGCAATGCAATTACAATCGTGAACAACAAGTCAGCAAATACAAACACGCAATGTGTCAACATTAGGCCTTATATGCATATTTAAAACAGATACATATATAGTGACAAAATATATAAATAATTAAAACAGTGCATGCATTGAAAATCTGCGTATTCATTGGGATAAGAATGCAAATAGGCGACATACAATAAACAACTGTGCATAGGTACGACGTATATATCATGAAAGATAGCGTGTGATAAACAAAGTGCATTTGCGTGCTAAAAACCAACACCACCCCACCCAGATAAAGAGAGACTTTAACATTACAAGGAACATGGATCAGAACTATTGCTAATCAAAGCAGAATGCAGAATATTTCACTATAATGTTACTTAGAACCATAATGTGGTAGGAATATGCCGAAATACAGGAGGCAGCAAGAATGATGTATAATGCATAAGTTTATATTATTGTCTTTCATTTTTAAAACTTAGGTTTCAACGACATGAGACAAAGCCCGCTGTACCCGGAATTCAGGTCCATAGTCGTCACCATATCAGTGCTGATCCGGGCTGCAAATTCCTACCTGGGCGTGATGAGGAGACAGTGGGAGCAGAGGAGGGCCGCAGCTGGAGATGGAGGGCCGCCACCACCACCACCACCACAGAAACATGTACAATGGTCAAAGATGAATGAAAGGCACTCAGGAGGCTTGATAAATGTAGAAAATTCCCAAGGAGAGATTTAATGCATCACAGTCGCCAATGTTATGTATATACATATATTTATATATACAAGTTACCAATAACACAAAGATAAAATATGTTAAAGATCAAGGTACAATTAGTAGGTCAGGTTGACCCTATACAGACAGGCACAAACAAGATATTAATATCTAGGGGAATAGCATACAGGATAAAGAATGATGTCAAGCCTTGAAATGGAGACATGTAGGAGTATGTTATTGAAATACTGTTATAATACTAGGAAGAGGGAGAATTGCAGACGTTAGCAATATGATGTTGGCAGGAATAAAGTCCATGATGACCTATGTATTTTTAATGCGTATAAGGGTGACAAGATTTGATATAAATATGCCTGTTCTGTATAACGAGGTTGTGAATTGTTTTCTGACCCTCAGTAATCCATATTGTCTACGATTGCTGAGTAAAGGGCTCGATTCAATAAATTCTTCAATTGGAAATACTTACTGCTCATTGCTACTTATTCAAGTCTATTAGATTATTGATTGAGAATTACCAGAACGTAAACAAAATATATAATAGAGTAGTATATAAATATATAAAATCCACAAAAATATATGTTTACAAGGTTGAGAGACTGTTAAAATATAAAATGAGTTATAAACAGCTCTAATTGTAAAATAACAATTAACCCTACTCCATTACTGGTTATAAAACTTCTGTCATATCCCCCTCTCCTGGACCTGGTTATACCCATTACATCATTTACCCCTCTCAGAGTCTAAACACTTCTGCACTAATCCTAAGAGTGACAAACACCCACCCACCACCCACATGACTTCACGCACAGGATGAATCACAATGCAGCCTGGAAACCTTGTGAGGAAAGTGCCCTGTGATGTAACCAGAAAAAATGCTGATCACCGTTGTGTTGTGCTTTCCACCTACTTTGTCCCGGTTGCAGTCCCTGCTATGATGGGCTGCTTTTAGAAATAGAGACAGTTGAAAGTTCTTTTTCAGCTGTCTCTATTTTGAATAAGCAGCACTGTTAGAATATTTTTTTATGAATAGGTGAGTGTGCTGGGTGGCGCACGTCTCAGGGAGATCTGGACTGAGATTAGCACTGTTACGGAAACTCTGTACCTACCATTACAATGTCTGCTTAATTAACTGGGCACCTGCACGCTTAACCATGTTTGGAACATCGCACAGCTACTTTCCAACAGGACAACTATATGCTGATAAGGAATTTCACAATATTTATATTAATCATCTCTTCAACTGCTGTTTGAATTACACTTAGCTACCTTGGACCTGATTCACACTTAAGAATCTTCTTAAATTAAGAACTTAAAGTCACTCCTGGGCTAAACCATGTTGATTGCAGGGGGAGTCAAGTTAATTGTATTCTTTGCATGCAGGGATATATCTTTGAATTGCTTACTGCACACAGATACTGACCAGCTTTACTATTACACTGTTATTTACACTTGGGCTGGGAAACATCACCTCTCAACACTAGTACTGTTTGCAACAGATGAAATATGACTCCCCTGCAATCAACATGGTTTAGTCCAGGAGTAACTTTAAGTTCTTATTTTAAGAAGATTCTTAAGTGTGAATCAGGTCCCTTCAGTGTTACTATTGGATTACAATTTATTTATTTCGTGAAGTAACGTGCATTTATTGAATACTATCATATGGAACAGAGTGTCTACGAATCTCCAGTGCCTATATTATCAGTGCCTTGCTCACATTGCTCTCTTTAACCCCTTATTGCATAGGAGCTCAGCTGAACACACATTTTTATATTGTTTGTTTATTGTGTGGTTTTATAGATATATTTATAACATTTGGATATTATGTGTCTACTAATAAATATTTAGACTTTGTTTGCTGTTCGGTATTTCATATTTTCACATTGGTGAATATAAATATATCATATTTTCTTTAGCGCTGTGGTTTTTCTCTGTTTTTTTATTTTATGGAGCAGTAGGTAAGACTTCCCCCACCTACAGCTACTTAGTTTCTACCATACCTACCAAATTTGGTGTACCTAGGTACACGACCTTGTTCTTGCCGAGTGGCATACTCACCCATTCATTTTCACAGGACCCACCACAGACATCTTAGTGGGACATCTTACAGGACTTTTAGTGTTAGGGGGGTTAGGTTTAGGCTATTAGGAAGGGAAGGTTAGGTTTAGAGCCATAGAAGGAGAGGTTTAGGGTCAGGCTGCGGGAGGGGGATCGATTGCTGTGCCTCATCGATATCCCAGACAGTTTGAAACTATCAAAATAGGGCTGATCTTAGCGGGGACCCATACCCCTTTGACCTTATCAGAAAAGATATTAACAATCATCACACAAACTACATAGGGAGGGCATTGTCCAGGAAAAAGAAACCTTGTTTATTCTTCTTGGACTTATATACCAAATCAGAACCACACTTTCAATTCCTTCCAACAGAGGAGCCATGTTGCTATTGCAAGTGGACATGAAAAGTATAGCGTCCCCTCTTTGTGAGCAACAATCTGCCACGTTACTTGGAAATCCTTAGCAAACCTGTTAGTGCAGCGGATATTGGTGAGATTGTCTTGTGGATCCCAATGCATCCAATGAGCGGTGAATAGATCACATAAAAATCATAACATATGATTCAGTCCAATTATTATTATTATTATTTTTTTTTATTTTTTTTTTTTATAA
>WWET01004335.1:2620-14204 GCA_011038615.1 Limnodynastes dumerilii | reverse complement strand
TCATTTAATAAAGTAAGGAATAAGTAGATAAAATACACGATAAGCTTAGCAGCGTACTAGAGGCAGCGAACCACATAAATGGGGTTCTAAGTCAAGCAAGATAAATATAACACTCTGACGGATGGCCCGATGTACAGTTTTCCAGTGTCCTGGAGAAATAGCCAAACAGGTGTCCATGTAGATGGTAGGAAAGAAGCACGTGGAAGCCCGATGTCCTGGCTCCATCCCTACGCGTTTCATCGGGCAGATTTTGTCATGGGGGTGTGTCAGGACTCTGAGGGGATCTGCTTTTATACCCATCAATCATCCCAGTCTTAGTCAGTTTAAAGGGATAGCTGTAGCAGTAAGGTTTATACAGATTTTTTAAGTTTAAATATTAGGCAACAAGCCAAACATCAAGACTAGCTATATTATCAGTATAGCATGTCACAATACATATAAAAACAGAATTATATAAGCAAAGAACCAGCTAAATATGTAAAAATACAGTTTCTAAAACTGACAGCCTAAATAAATACGAAAATAATTTAAAAAAGGGCAAACATTTTGACAAACATCTTTTTTATCAATTTACAATGTTGATTATGAGTTTTAATGCCATAAATTATGTTTTTTTTTAAATGAATAAGAAAAATAAATATTACATAAGATGGATACATATTCATATAACAAGACCTCTATGGGAAATTTATCAATATATGTCCTAAGAATGATGGTTTGTTATTACAAACTAGAAAAGACTCAATAATCTCCAATATAAATACTAATAAGCTTATACTAATCACAGATTAAACAAACAAATTAAACAAATAAGGAGGCTATTGCATAAGATGGAGAAGATAGAACTGATTATAAGAATAACTCTAATTGGGATATAAAATACCTCCAGTGTATAACATTGGAGTGCTGATAAATGGTAAGTAAAGTTACTTCCAAATTCAGCACAGCAAGTCAAACCACAGTTCTCCCCTATTCAAAGTTGAACTTATATTTGGCGCAAGTTATTGGTAGGTATATTACAGATGTCTAGAGGAACGGGGCCAATTTGAAGCTCTCATTCAATCCCAAAGGGGTTATTGTTTTCAGGGTGGAAATCCAAAAACATTCACACCTTGAGAGTTTATTGAGGCGGTCCCCTCCTTTGACGTCTAGAGTAGCATGTTCTATGGCCTTAATAGAGAAGCCATCTATACAGCCACCATGTACATTAGTAAAATGGCGTGATACACTGTGTGTATTATTTTTGTTCACAATGTTTCTATAATGCTCAAGTGCCCTGATTTTTAGGGGTGCTTTGTCTTCCCTACGTATGATAATTTGCACGTACATTGAACTAAATACACCACATAAGTAGAGTTACAATTGGTTAGGTGTTTCACCTCATACTTATTTGTGCCTGTAGAGTCAAAAAGAACTTTTCTTTTGATATATGTTTACAGATTTTACACAAGTTCCAAGGATAGCAACCATTCAATTTACACATGTTTCTGGCACCTTTCTGGGGCTCTAAAGGTAACATACTTGGAGTTAAATATGACTTGAGGGTTTTAGCCCTCCTAAAATGCACTATTGGTTTAGCTGAGAGATATGGAGATAGTAAAGGGTCCATTTTTAAAATTGGCCTATGTTTGGCAAGTAGGGACTTAATTTGTCTGCTACAGCTGTTAAAGTCAGTGACCAACAGGCATTCAATAACAGGAGGAGTGGTGATCGATGTTAAAGACGAGGCTGGAATGACAGAATTATTAGACAATTTCTCCCTTATTTTTTTTTAGCCTTTTTAGCCTTATATTGCAAGAGGGGCTCCCTTTATAGGTTTTTGGCCCTCATATAGCTATCCTGAATAAGGCTCTCCGGATAATTTCTTTCTCTGAGTCTAGACTTGTATACAACGGACTGTTCGTCAAATTTTTGGATGGAGGAACAATTCCTGCGTAGTCGCAAGAATTGAGAATATGGTAGATTATCCTTCCAACTCTTAAGATTGCAACTACTATATTCCAGATAGGAGTTACTATCGACCTACTTTTAGTAGGTACACTTCAATCTCTTTCAACTTCCTCAAAGCATGCCCTGTATCCTTCAAATAGGCAGGTATTTTAAACATAAGTGGTTGTAGGTGGTAGTCCACCATTTTGGACAGGTTCGCCATTATGGGGCCTACTCCTGAAACGATGGGCCTACTTGTAGGGTGTTCCAAGTCATTATGCACTTTCGGAAGTGCATAAAAGACTGGTATATTAGGATTGTCTGTCAGTAAAAAATTATTCTCTTCCTCTGAAAGAACACTACATTTCACATACTTCTCTGTCAGGTTCTCCAGTTTAACTCTGATTCTGGGAGTGGGGTTTGTTTTCAGTTTTCTATATGTGTTATTATCGTTAAGTAGATCTAGACATGTTCTTTCATAGTTCTCCTTGTTTTGGAGGACTATGCTGACCCCTTTGTCACTAGGCTTAATAATGATATCCTTGTTCCATCTCAGATTTAATAGGGCCTCCTTCTCCTTCTTACCCAAGTTCCCTTTCGGTCTACCTATCTTGTTAATATTTCTAAAGTCTTTTTTAACTAGATCCATAAAGGTTTCTATCCACTTTCCTCTCATGTGGTGAGGATAGAAAGCTGATCTTTTCCTAAACACCTTCCTGTCCTCCACACCCTCTTGTGGTGATTTTTCCTTCTCTATCTGTGTATTCTGACCGGCTTTTTCTTTAGACTTGAAGAATTTTTGAAGGTTCAGGAACAGTCTTCCACCTTTTCAATGGGAGCAAAATTAAGTCCTCTACCTAACACCTTCTGTTCTGCTTTAGTCAATTGGTGTTTACTCAAATTAATAATTCTCATGTCCTCCCTACATCTCTCTTTTGTTGTTCCTAGCTGACATTTTCTTATCCCTCCTACGCTCTTTCCTATTCTCCTTCCCTTCTCTTTTGCCCTGTTTTTTTTATCTTTATTGGGGCCTTCATCCTAAAAAATTAACACTATTCCTATCGTCCCGTTCATACCCATTTTGTCCATACTCGTGATGTTTACCTTATTTTCCTATTCTATCTAGAGCAATGCTTCTTGATCCGTATCCCCCATAACCATAATCATCTCCACTAAGGGATCTCCCGTCTATGAACCACTCCATATTATCTAGAGGTTGGATTGTATCAGTTTGGAAAAAACGGAGTTGCACTTTCTGCTGTCTCATTTCTTTCCAATATTTGGAGGCATCCGGCAGGAGGAAAAGGAAAATAGACATCGAAATAGAAGGCCAGGAGACCATCTTTAATTGTGCAATAAGGCGATTATATTTATTGGAAAGTGTGAGTAGATTAAAGTTATAAAGCCCTCTATACATAAGTTAGTGGACGGTATTACACTATTCAAAATAGAGACAGACAAAAATATTTTTTTGTCTGTCTTTACTTCTAAAAGACATTTGTCATGCCGGGGATGCCCAGCGGTTATATTAAAAGTCTAAAGATGACACACTTCATAATCTATATACACAGTACTCTAGAGTGCCATATCCAGCCTTCTAATGTGCAAATGTTTGGATGTTAACAGTCCTTGGACCAGATGCTCAGCTACATGTTTTTCAAGTTGAGTGCTGCGCTAATGTGCAAACATAGTATATATGTTACGCTATCTACGTATTTACGTAGATTGTGTACATGTGGGCTTAAAAAGATGTAAAATATTTACTACGCATGCGCATTAGTGTGGCACTTAGAAATCGGTACGCAACTTGAAAAACACATAGTTGAGAATCGGGAGCACTTGCTTGGGCACCCTCTTACTACATACATGCGTACATTGACTACATGCCTCCTCCTTTTCCCTCCCACAGCATGCCCTTCAGAACACAAGTCACCACAGCTCCAGTTTCGTTAGGGTCTGAATGGGGCACAATTGTGTGCTCTTCAGTTCTGGACATTCACAGTGCAAAATCTCACTAAAACATGTCAAGCCAGCTGGCATATCTCTGAATCAGGGCAAATCTGTTGTCTTCATCTTCTACTTAAGTTCTTGTACAGAATGTTTACCTCCTATTACTGGTTATAACACTTCTGTCATATCCCCCTCTTCTGGACCTGGTTGTACCCCTTACATCATTTACCCCTCACAGAGTCAAAACACTCCTGCACTAATCCTAAGAGTGGCAAGCACCCACCACCAACATGACTTCATGCACAGGATGAATCACAATGCAGCCTGGAAACCTTGGGCCTGATCCAGACCTACGAATGAGAGCAGAGCGTATTAAACAGCAGCGTAATAACTTTCACTCCCACGACACTCCCCTTACCTTCTTTTCATTACGCCCGCCAAACCCTACCCTAACTTTTTCCTGTGTTCATACGTATTTTCGTAGCGACGCGCTGTTCGTAGCGGGCTAAGAACACCCATACTGTACAATTTAAATGGCTCCCCCGCCTACATTCTTTAAATCGCCATTTGTACTAATTTTGTACTTTAAACACGCCACGTCATCGGAAAAAACACAAACAATACGAACGCCAGAATCGCCGCTATGAAAAGTTCTTTGGTACGACCAGAAGTTGTCACTATGTACATGCGTAGTGCGTTTTTTCTGCCGTTTTTATGCTTACAATCAGCGTTAGCTCGCATGCGAGCGTAGGTCTGGATCAGGCCCCTTGTGAGGAAAGTGCTCTGTGCTGTAACCAAATGAGCTGCTTTTAGAAATAGAGACAGTTGAAAGTTTTTTTTTTGGCTGCCTCTATTTTGAATAGGCAGCCTTGTTAGAATTATTTTTTATGTATGGGTGAGTGTGTCCCAAGCAGCATACTCACCCGTTAATTTTCGCAGGATCTGCCGCAGACATCTTAGTGGGACATCTTAAGGGACTTTTAGTGTTAGAAAGGGGTTAGAGTCATTGAAGGAGAGGGTTAGGGTCAGGCTGCGGGAGGGAGATCAATTTCTATGCCTTATAGATATCTCAGCCAGTTTAAACTATCCAAATAGGGCCGATCTTAGCGGGGACCCACACCCCTTTGACCTTATCAGAAAATATGTTAACAATCATCACACAAACTACATAGGGAGGGCATTGCTCAGGAAAAGAAACCTTGTTTATTCTTCTTGGACTTATATACCAAATCAGAACCACACTTTCAATTCCTTCCAACAGAGGAGCCATGTTGCTATTGCAAGTGGACATGAAGAGTATAGCGTCCCCTCCTTGGCCCACCAATCCACAACATTACTTGGAAATCCTTAGCAATTCTGTTAGTGCAAGGGGAGTGGATATTGGTGAGATTGCCTTGTGGATCCCAATGCATCCAATGAGCGGTGAACAGATCACATAAAAATCAGAACATATGATTCAGTCCAATTATTATTATTATTATTATTATTATTATTATTATTATTATTATTACTACTACTATTTTTTGTTACGAAAAAATTCAACTTGCTGATCTATTTTGAACAATTACTTTAATAGTTTCTTAGATTTTAACTATTATGATGCTTAAACATTGAAAACTACCCATAATATGGATAGATTAATAAAAACTCATCACTCAACTGTCATAAAAGATAATTATAACAGAATTTTTGGGTAAAGAGGTATGTGAACAGTACTTCATTTTAGAGCTGAATAGACTTAGGGGTATCTAAATGCACCAAAATGCTGTAGCTGCAGTTACCATCCTAGAGCTAAAAACGACTGAAAGAAATATAATGCGGCTTGTAACTTGCAGCCATGTACTCTAAAATTGAGGTGTCAGCAACTACTAGTAAATAAACTAAAACACTTTATATCACACATTCACAGATTAAACTAAAATATCTATAGATTCACAGTTTTTATAGCTGCTCCTGTCTATTAGTTCACAATCCATTTATTTTTTTTAAAGACCATGTGTAAAGCAAACAGAAAAAAAATGAAAAAGTTGTATAAAAGTAACAATTTTAATAAAAATACACCATGATAAAAACAACAAAGAACTGATTAAAACTATAAATAGGACAGACTAACAAGAAGTGGTCCTACCAAAGGGTTGGGGCATTGTATAATATGTTAAAATTCAGGAAGACCAATGTAAGGGCCTGGACTAATCATCTGATGGATCCTCTGCCTGTAGAACGGCCAAATCTTTTGGTAGATCTGTAACCTGGTCATCCCACTAATCACCGCTGACACATTTCAACCAGAGCTCTTTTTCAGTTGGTGATTGCAACACATCTTGAGATGATTTATATGTAGTTAGTTATCATGTTCAGATGCAGACAATTTAGAAAAATTACTACTGCTGATGAATATCAAAAATATTCAAAATAGCAAAAACAAAACAACTTTTCATACAATAAATAAAAAGCTGTGTGTTAAAACCCAGACAACCTAAATAATTAGAATTTCAGCTGCAATTCTAAATTGCAAAGGACTCAAATATATTAAGGCTACTAGGAACTTGTGGAAAGATTGTGGAGAGCTAAAAAAAAAAAAAAAGAGTGAATGTAAAATATCAGTACAGCTCTAACACCATATTTCAAAAAGGAAGAATACAATTAAATATTTAATATAATTTGAATGGATAATCTTTGACCGATATTGAATTTAGTAAACAACAGAATGTTACAGAAACAGCTATAGTAAAATAATTACTATGGTATTAAATAGCTATGGTATTATAATTACCAAGGGCTTTACTAAAATATAAATTTGAAAATACCTACTGTGTATGGACAAAAAAAAATAGTTAAATCAAAAATAACTAGACAGACCACCCATTCTTTATAAATGGCCAATAATATACCTGCTTAGCAATGTGTGTGAAGTACAGACTTACTAAGATGGTAATACATATAGAGGCAACTCTAATGACTTAAAATTCAGAGAATATAAATAACTTCAACTTATACTTAAAAGTAATAATATTTCAAACCCAGAGTAAAAATTTACAAAAATAAATAACAGAAATAAAAATGTACAGATTTGCAGACATAGATATGATAGATCATATACATAAAAAATCCATGGATTCAAACTGAAATATATATTTATTATGCTTCTACATGGATATCATACAATAAAGGTAAAACCGTTAGTAAGTTAAAAGAATTACTGATTACAAATAAAAGATTTAAGATAAATACGTTTCTTTCAACTTGCTGTCCTATTTCAAACAATTACTTTAATAAAGTCTCAGCATTTAATTATTAAACTTAAATTCTCAATGATAGTCATAGTATAGATAGATTATCTGAAATTCTGCCTTAAAGGATAATTACAATATAATTTTTGGGTTAAAAATATTATTTCTGAAATCATTCAGATATTTTTCTAACCCACTTTTTATCTTCTGGTTCCTCAGAATATAAATATTAATAAAAAAAAATGTTTAGCAGCTAAGCCTGCAAACTAGTCAGATAATATATTCTGTCACAATAAAATTACAATATGATTTTTAGGTGAAGAAATATAGTAACAATACTTCAATTTATAACAAATATTTATTTTTATCTTCCCAAAATATTTATCCTGAAATTATACAGATATTTTTCCAACCCTCTTTTCATCCTCTGGTTCCTCAGACTGTATATAATTGGATTCATTAATGGAGTCACCATAATGTACAAGAGCGATCGATATTTGTTTATATTGGCTGTACTTTCATTGGACGGAGTCATGTAGACTGTGATTAAGGTGCCATAATATGTACATACACTGGTCAGGTGGGAACCACATGTGGAGAAGGCTTTTCTCCTTCTCTGAGAAGAAGACATCTGGACAATGGTAAATAAAATGCTGAAATATGTTATTACAATGAAGGCAAATGGAAAAAATAACACAAAGATGCTGATGACATAGTCTAGTAATGTTATAATGGAAGTGTCTGAAGTTGCCAATTCAACAATTGGTCCAAAGTCACAGAAGAAGTGGTCAATGTAATTCCGACCACAGAAGTTAAATTGACAAACCAAAACAAATTCACTTGTTACTATAATGGTGACTAATAGCCATAACCCCACCACCAGCTGGAGACAAACATCTGGACTCATCATTGAAGTATAACGCAGTGGGTTACAAATAGCCAAAAAACGGTCATAGGACATTACAGCAATGAGAAAACACGGCACAAACCCAAATATTCCAAAACAGTACAGCTGTGTAATACAGCCCACAATGGATATTTTTCCTTCTTCTAGGAATATGATGTCCAATGTCATGGGTATAACGCTGGTGGTAAGTAGCAGATCAGTCATAGCTAAGTGTTTGAGAAAGAAGAACATTGGAATTTTAAGATTATCAATGGTCGTCACCAATATAATAATTAGGATGTTTCCAGTCAGTATCATTATGTATATTAAAAGGAACACAATGAATAACAATGCCTTGAATCTGTACAGGTCTCTAAATCCAAGTAGTCTTATATAGGTGACTTGTGTCTGATTGTCCTCACACATTTTTTACAAATGATAGATCATTCCAAGATCTTGGAATTGTTGCTCCTGTGAGGTGTATGATAAAAGAGTCAATGAGAAACCTACATTATTTGCGGTACTGAAAAGAAACATGATTATATTTGACTACACACACAAAAAAAGAATTTAACAGCAGAGAAGGCCAACTTAGTCCATCTAGTCTTCCAATGGAATGTGGTCAGTTTGGTCAGGATAGGGTTACAGAATGGATTGTGATCATGTGCGTCTCATTTATTTATTTTGGGTATAATCGAGTTAGATCTGTTTATGCTGCACAGATCATATCATTACAATTTTGTATTTAATCTAGAATGGCAGGAGTCCAGATAGGAAAAAGATTATTTATGTATTTAAATACAAAGCTTTGTCTTTGTTTGGGATCTCCTCTTTAAAAAAATTGTCCCATCTAAAATAAATAATTACAACAAAAAGCTAATGTGTATGAATTACTTACACATAGCTCTTCCCACACATATTGGCCAAACAAAAGGATTGAAAGAGATCTGAAAATTCTTCATAGTCCTTCAATTTTCTCACAGTTTTCAGAAATAGTTGGAAGTAGAAACAGTAACTAAGATATATTAAAGCAACAGGGAAACCTTTCCAGGTGCATAAGCAATTTAACAGCCGATACTTTGTTTGTTTAATTCATTTTATACTGTTATACAGTACACATAAGAAGGAGGATTATTCCTAAAGGATTCAGCTAATTCCAAACTTGTCTGTAGAGTTTAAAGAGAAAGCAGCTGAGGGCATTACATTAACTAAACTAATTAATTGCTAAGGGACTAATCAGCGTCACCTGTATATAGAGCACATAAACACTATTACTATTACATTATAAATTATCTTTTTTATTTTGCAAACTGTATACATATATATTACAGTTACATATAATTTACTATAAACCAAAGAAGAAAAAGCTATTGTGCTAGATGAACTAATTATATTTAGAGAAAACAAAAATAAAAAATAAGTACATGTAGACAGATTAAGATTATCCAAATATCTTTGTTTATGAATTGGTAATCCAATCAACACTTGAAAAAATTCTTGGATCTATTGCTCAAAACCGTAAACTTCTGAGGGATGTAAAGTAGCGATCTGCTGTATTCTTTGTTAGTGTCCCAAATCTACTAAGAAGTAGATAATGCAAGGGAAAAAAATGGACAATAACGCAAACCCTTATGTGCAAATTGGTGATACAGATCTAATTGTGTAGTGATTGAAGAAGGGTTTTTTTTTAAGTGTGTTAACACAGTACTATATCCAAATTCTGCAGGTGATATGGGTAATCAATGGTGTACATCTTGGTTAGTGTCCTAAAATTATTGTTGTCCTCAACACTGACACTACTAAAATACTTCTCACTTGTTATTTCCCAACTTGACAACTGTAACCTGCTCCATTTCTGGCCTCTCCTATCTGCTTTTACTCTCCAGCAGTTTATACTCTTTGGACCTACGATCCAGACCTACGAATGAGTGCGGAGCGTACTACCGCTCAGCGTAAAAACTGAGCACTCTTACGACACTCCCCTTACCTTTATTTCCTTACGCCGGCCGAACCCTACCCTGCGTCAGTACGAATTTTTGTAGGGACGCACTGTTCGTAGCGGGCTAAGCATGCCAATACTTTACAATTTAAATGGCTTACCCATCTATATTCCTTAACTCCAGCGTCCATCCACACTTTGTACTATAAACACACCCCTTAGTCGTTAAAAACGCAAAGTATACAGACCCTTAATCGCCACAAGGAAAAACGATGTGTTACTACAGGAAGTTGTCACTAGGCGCATGCGCAGTGCGTTTTTTCTGCTGATTTTACGCTTACACATAGCGCTAGCTCGCAAGCATGCATTGTTCTGGATCAGGCCAAATGCCTCTAAAAGACTTATATTCCTCTCTCGCCATTCCACCTCTGTATCTCCTCTCTGACAAACACTACACTGGCTCCCCCTTTATAGCATCCTCTTTAATCTTCTTACTCTCAGCTACAAAGATCTCTCAGCTCCACTGTGTCCTACATCTCTAGCATTAACTGCATTCATGCTCCACTCCCTCTTGCCAACTTTTCTCAGCCAATAAATGCCTTCTTACCTACGGGTGTGTGTCCCCGCATAGAAAATCTGAATTTTGAAAATTCAGATTCCTCCCAGCCAGTTGCGAACTACATTGCAATTGATCCACAGAGCACCAAGCTTTCGGTGCTCTGAAAAGTGTAACAAAAAGTCCCCCAATACTTCCCCTAATTCTTACCTTAACCCTCCCCTTTCACTACCCTAACCCTCCTTCCTGACAGCCTGACCCTAATCTTCCCTAACTTGCAGCCTGACCCTAACCCACCATCTCCTGCAGCCTGACCCTAATCTTCCCTCCCCTACAGCCTGATCTTAACCCCACAGAGTGACTTTACTCACCTGTCCCCTCCGTCCAGCGAGCAGTGGCGGAGGTGCGGCGGAGTAATCTGTTGTTTCCAAAAGTGAATGGGTGAGTATGCCGAACGGCATACTCACCCATTCATAATTAAATTTTTCTAAAAGTGTAAGCTTCGGAAAAAGGAACTTCCGGAAAGTAACTTTAGAATATCCCTTTTATGGAATCCACACTTTCTAACTGGAGATTGCAACCGCTTACCTACAACTTATCACCATGTCCCACGGGTGGGGATCGCTGCTGAAAATGGCCCTTTTTTTAAAGGGCCATTTTCAAGACCCCATTTCTGAAGACAGAGCTACTAATAAACCTTCTGCCAGGTAAATGTTGTTCTCTATTTCCCCAACCCCAAACCTAATACTAATTAGTACTCTAAGCACCCATACATAACCCAAACCTTCCCTTCCTAAAGCCTAACCCCAAGTCTCCCTTCACCACAGCCTAACCCTAAGACTCTCTTCCTCGTAGCCTGACCCTAAGACTCCCCTTCTCACAGCCTAACCCTAAGACTTCCTTGCCTGTAGCCTGACCCTAAGACTCCCTTTCCCACAGCCTAATCCTATGACTCTCTTCTGACTCTAAGGGCCTGATCCAGATCTACGATGTAGCGCTGAGCCGGCGTAAGGAAGGGGCCATACGCTCACACAGGAGCGCCATCTGCCCGGCGCATGCGCATTAGAGCTACGGCCGCCGTACTAGCGACGGCG